>JAEQML010068166.1:0-18474 GCA_016904865.1 Pissodes strobi | reverse complement strand
GCAGGGCTTAACGGTAATTCCCGGAATGGTTCCCTGTTAGTTGAGCGTGCCTGCTGTCGGATCGACTGTCACCACAAAGATCTGTGTAGGTGTCGTCTTGGAGCAGTAGTTACATAAAAAAGTAATGGATGTTTTAGACCAACTTGTACCGCTAATTAATTAATTAGAAGAGTATCCTGTGGACCTCAGTTTGACATACAAGGCTTTAACCCACAACTTGATAATTTACAGCAAATATAATTAGAACTTAAATTACAATTTAAAGTGCAGCAAAAATTGTAAATAACTATGATTAAATAACACTATGAATAATAATTACTGTTACTCAAGATATTTCCTTTCTTTACTTTGAGATATGAAATTCAAAGGAAATGATGATTGAAATTAGAAATTTTAAAGAAAATTATGAAAAAAATTATGAAACTTGTCCAACAGTGGCTTTTGGCAACTTCAAATAGAAAATAACTATATTTTAATAAAAACAAAATAGGAAAAAACGAGGTACAACCGCTCTTAAACAAGTCTAATGACTCCAGATAAGTAATTTCTCTACTTAATTTATAAATATGGCCCTTGGCACATAAACAATAATTTGACGTAAATTACGTCTCAATTAATCAAAGATAGAGATAAGATAATTACTATCTCGCTTTGAAATAGGAACTTAGATAAACGATAAAGAAAAAATAAACCAGGTAAATTTACACACATGTGCTTAAACCTCTTTTATCTGCAAATCAATGCCGGTACATCACTGATCAAACGTGACACGATAAGTGATAATAATTATAGTTTGATATTACAAATAAACTGAAAAATTAATGAAATAAGCCTGAAAAACTATGACCAACAATATTACTAAGGAAAATTCAGCGAAATTCTACTCAAATGCAATTAACTACCTTTTACAGGAATATATAAAATTCGCTTTGAGAATCTTCCTGGTAATACTGTTCAATTTAAAGGAAAATATGTAAAATCATATATATGAGCACTAAATAATGAAATAATTACGTTCTCTATATATTTGGATTAAACCATTATCAAATTACACGAATTTGACCGATAAGATACGCAATTATTCGCCAAAAAAACAGTATTCAAACCTAAAGGTCACCATAAAAATTAAGATGGTTGAAATCGTCAAATACTCGAAAGTTCAATATAAAAATGCTAAATTCTCGCTTTAGCTAAATATAAGTCAGTGAAGTGGAAACAATTATTACTAATGTATTTAAAACATAAAAAGATTATTGAAAAATATGCGGGATGAATAAAATATTTTGAGATCAGAAACTAATACCACTTACAGTGCCAACGTCTGCACACAAGATAATATGACCTTCCTTTCAAAATTTGTACGTTCTACCTATTTTAATTTTCAACGCTTGGATTGGGCAATTTAAATACACGTGACAACCGTTGTAGGAAACCCGGCGTCAAACTAAGGAAACATTCAACATACGCTAAATGTAGCAATATATTGTAGATTACAGAAATTGAACAACACTCTACATTCTTCAATTACCTACTAACTATACCAAATAAGCCCTTCCTAACAGATGGCATTCTCACAATCAAGCGATCTGCACCGACACAAATCCATAAATTAAAGATACAAATCTGCGTACCTGTTCTCCTTAAAGTTAATTGTGCAAAATATATCCATTCACAAATAGATGTTACTGCCGATCATTATACCGAGCATTGAAAACCATTGAAAAATAGGTAGAATTAATGGAGCGGAATAGACTAATATTTGATAACATATATTCCCTTACACGTTACACACCGGAATGGTCAAATAAAATATTTCTCATAAAAAAAGTTAAACTTACAATTCGTACAACATATTTCCTTCAAGATGAAAAAATCGAGAAATTTAAGGAGGGTTCTATGGAGAAGAGTTGCAGAAAGTTAAACTTCCAGATGTCTATTTGGTAGAAAAAGTATTAAGAAAAAAAAGGAAATGAAGTATATGTTTAAAGGCTTGAATTGGATAAATCACACAATTGGTGGATTCTTGAAAGAGATGCACTATAATTTAATGGTTGTACTTTAAACCTTTTTAATTAAAACGTTTATATTTTCATTAAATAAAACAAATATCAGTATTGAAATATTTTATTAAAAATCACTTTACATTTATACATTAAATCTTTGACTAAAAATCTTGTGCCTATGTTCCTTACTAAGAAATATGCCCAAAGCCTTTTGACACTTCACAATTCTTCTATCAAATCGAAGTCTGTCGGCATAGAATTTCTGATATTAAGATTTCGCGCTTGCCTATAGGCAAAGGGCCACACCACCAACGTGAGTAATTTTTTGGTAGTTTTGGTTGTCAAAACAAAATTATGTATATTTGAAATAAAACTTTCGGTATGATGAAAATATTCAGTAAAAACTGCACCTCATTTCCAAAATATTTAATATCTAAATGGGTCAAAGTGTGGCTGGACACCCTGTATTAAATTTGTTTAGGTTAGTCATAAAGCAAGTCAATATGTCATATGCCAGGCACATTTTTAAAATGTTTCATGTGAACGTGCAAGTATTTTAGTTTGGGTCACCCTATACTGGAAAATGAATCGTCATTTGTTTAAATATTTGAAAACACACGCTGTTGCCAAATTTCCTTTGTACGGAAATTCAGCATATTCTCGTGAAATACAAACAAAATATTTCTATTAAATTTGACTTATTGCTTGAGTAATCATTTATTTTGGCGTTTACTAATAAATATTTGATGCGTCGAATCGTCACCCATTAAAATACAGTTGAAAAATTAATGAAAAAAATTAAAATTAAGATATTTTATTAAAACATTTTCTTCCAAAAAGCAAAACTCAGCAGGGGTGAATTATTAAATTCATTTTCTGTGCATAATAAATTAAATTAAATTTAAAAAGAAGACAAATAAACTGAGACAAGCATTACAAACATTTTTATTAATAATAATTAAAATAAAAAGCGAGTGTACTTGAAATTGGTTCACAGTTAACTAATTGTTGATGATGCTTACTTTGTATATGAAAATGAATGTGACGATTCAGACGTCTGTCAACTAAAACACATTTATTTTACTTGTCCTTTTTGTAATTATCTTACAGATGTTTGTACTGTTTCCTTCTGGAACTGCTAGTTGCACATTTTAAATAATTTATGCTGTACTAATCGGTTTTCAAATTTTCAGTGTGAAAAACTATCCGAGACTTTATACTGGAAGAACTCAAAAGCCCAAAGTAGAAACGGAGACTCTAAGGAGACTCATGTTTAATAAGTAACTCACTTAGGTCTAGTAAGTAATTCACTCGTTTTACAAAGGATTTTTTGGAAATTATTATGATCCACTTTAGCAGTATATAATTACGCATGCATCATAATCAACGATTATCGCACGCTGCAGCGTGCTTAAAATGATGTTTATGATGCGCCTACTTTTTCTAAAGGTTGCTATAGAAACATTTGATCATGTCAAATGTGACAGATTAATATATTCCTCAATGTATCATTTAAGTTCAATATTTAAAATGTTTTTGAGATTATGATGCATTTGTAATAAAAAATAGCGTATGATATACGTGTATAAGAGGCCTTTAAAGCCCTTGCGACTTACAAAACACTCCGCTGCGCGTCGTGTTTTGAAATATGTCGCGCGTGCTTTAAAGACCCCCTTATACACTTATATCATAATATACTAGTATAGTTCGTAGCTACTGTAAGTATTATAAGAACCCATCTAAAATAATTCGTTTATTAAGAAATTTATTACACGCTGTTTAATAGATTTAATTAATTTATTTTTAGTAAGTAATTATTAAATAATTAAGAAAACAGGTCACTTAATGCGAATATACAAAGTAAAATAACAAAATGGTGTGCGCTTATGACCACACGACAGAAGTGGAAACCTCAACATTGCGAGATTAATATTATGAAATACATTAGTAACTTCGTGTGTTCTATATTTTGAAATTACTTGCAACTACTTCGATGTTTAAAATAAAATTTTATATCGAAAGCCGCCCTTTCGTTAAAAGTATGCTCTACCTCCATAGGAACGCTCTTCCTGTTGCCGGTAGTACCGCCAGTATCAACGGCCGCCTTTTGTTTTGTCACCTTTGCCATTTCGGCTGTCACAATCTTCTGGATACTAGCTGTCAAACCGCGTTTCAACAGCTTATACACTTTGGAGGCTGTTTCGTCTTCCTTCACCGATTCGCCTTCGCCTTGATCACCCTCGTTCAATTCAAGCTCGCACTTATGTGACCTTCTCAAAAATTATTAAATGTCAATCCACTGTCAGCGATAGTAAATAACGCCCACCAATTGTTTAGGGTTTTTGTGGTACCGCCACTCACGAAGAAAAGAAGACGCCAACGTGATTCAACTCGCCGAAATCGCGTTCTTTGAATTGCTGAGTCTGGGCTTGATGTTTGTTCACTTCTGTCCTACGTTCGAAAAGGCATTTGTTCATTTTGATTTTGGTTCCTCAGAGGAGCTTCTTGATGATTTAAATCGTCCGGGAGATGTCCTTCTTGAATAATTGTTTTGTTTCCATCACATTATGCACGCCAAAATAATCATCTGTGAAGATGCTGCTATTCAAAGGCACTAGTTCCGTTTTTTCAAAACCTTTGCACCATATTTCCATAGTGGCAGCTCTATTGTAGGCTTTGCAAAAAATAATGGCAATTGCGTTTGGACCCAAACTAACCCGAACAAAAAATACATTAAGCATCACTTCCTCTCGATTCGTCCGAGGAGGAATCAACTAATGTAAAACTGTTGTCGTTTGCTGAGCTTGAATTAGAGGAAGGCAGTTGTTTTGCTCTTTTTTGTTGTAACCTTGATCTAGAAGGTTGGTGCTGTTTTGAAACTGAAGATTTTCGTAAAACTGAAGTGGGTTTCTTTACCAGTTTCTTTAACTGCTTTGCTTTTGGTTCTGACTCTCCACTGATATTTTCCTTAGGTCTTTTTTTACCTGTTTTTTTCTGATTCGGCTTAGTTTCTTTAGTTTTGTACACGGGCAGAGGCCAGATATCCTTGGGAGAAAAATAGTCCCTTTGAGGCTGAATTGCTGAGTCTGTGCTTGGTGTTCATTCATTTCTGTCCTATGTTCGGAAATGAATTTGTTCATTTCAATTTTGATACTCCAGAGGAGCTTCTTGATGATTTAATTCGTCCGGGAGGTGTTCTTCTTGAATAACTGTTTTGTTTTCCATCACATTATGCACGCCAAAATCATATCTGTAAAGATGTTTCTGTTCAAAGGCACTAGTCTCGTTTTTCTAAAACGGTTGCACGATGTTTCCATAGTGGCAGCTCTATTGTAGGCTTTGCAAAAAATACTAGCAAATGCACAGTACTAACCCAAAGTAACCCAAACTAATCCGAACAAAAAAGGCATTAAGCATCACTTCCTCTCGATTCGTCTGAAGAGGAATCAGCCAATGTTGTCGCTTGCTGAGCTTGAATTAGACGAAGACAGTTGTTTTTTCTTTTTTTTTTGTTGAAAAGTAGTGTTTTCAAACTGAAGTTGATTTCTTTACAATTTTCTTTGACTACTTTGCTTTTGGTTCTAACTGTCCACTGATATTTTCCTTAGTTATTTTTTTACCTGTGTTTTTTGTCTAAACTTTCTTGCAACTCATCTTTGTAAGGAGTGAGAGTGATAAAGGATGCTTTACCAGCCCTAATATTCAGCTTAGTTTCTTTGATTTTGTATGCAGGCAGAGATCAGATATACCTGAGGAACAATATTTCCTTTGGGGCTGAATTGCTGAGTTTGGACTTGGTGTTCGTTCATTTCTGTAATTTTTAGATTTTGGTTCTCCAGAGGAGCTTCTTGATGATTTATTTCGTCCAGGAGGTGTTCTTGTTGAATAACTGTTTTGTTTTCCATCACATTATGCACGCCAAAATTCATGATCTCTAAAGATGTTTCTGTTCAAAGGTACGAGGCCCGTTTTCTAAAACCATTGCACGATGTTTCCATAGTGGCAGCTCTGTTGTATGTGGTCGGGATAAACAAGTGCTTTTATTGTTGCTTAAAACCATAAAGACGGGTGTGGTATCTTAATGAACCACTTTTAATGGACAGTATAACATAGGGTGGTGAGAGAAATTGAAACATGTATTCGGTATTGATATAATTTAATAATGCAGGTGTAAATTGCATTTAAATGTAATAGATATAAATGAACAGTGTTTTCTATGTTAAATAGAAATTATATATGTACAATTCTTAGAATAATTGAATGCATTCATCTTCGTCCATTCAAGCATAAAATTAATATAACAAAAGGTTTCTTAAAATTAGAAATATCTACTAAAAAGTCTTGACTGATTTAAAAATGAGTTTTTGTTCTCCAACTTAGCAACTTTCACACATCGTACCTTTTCACTTTGACTCTGCTTTACCTGTCTGCAACGAGGAGAGACTTTACTTAGTTATCTTCCAAACGTAATTTTTGTGTTCACGGAAACCATAAATCCAGCTTTCACATTGCTTACAGAAATTCGACCATGAATTTCAAGCCGCCATCTTATGTTCCATTTTCCACAGGGGACGCTATATATCGTTCTGACTTCGAAGAATTGCTTAAAAAAGCCCAAAAGGAGGTCTTTGTCCAACCTTGGACAAAGATAACTGAGGTGCACGAAATAATCTCTAATACTTGTGCATACAAGAGAAATTGCCCAAAAAGGAATTTGACTTTTTGGCGCGAAGAGGCACTTGCTGGAGCGCGGTGACAAGACCGATCCAGCAACGTGGAGTGTTTGCAGAGCACTGACTTGAATTTGTCTTCGAGCTGGTCGCCTCCTGGCGCCAGACCAAATAAAAAGTGGGGGGTTGGCGCTTTGCCGAATTCATTTGAGATTAAAAGGGTAGAAACTGTCTCCTTTCTTTATTTGACAGTCTGATTGTTCACAATGCTGACGGAGACAAAAATACATTAACTTGAAAACGATTATAAACGTTTTCCTTTGCTAGTGAAAGTTGGCTCTATTGTAATATGTTATACTGACAGTACTTGGTTTATAGGTTCGAATTAAGGGATCGTCCGTCTAGGATTGGACTAAGGGGTTTTGAAGAACTGGCATATGCTAATTTAAATGCACAAATTGGGTTGTACCCGGGGTAAAATAAATCTATTTTGAGTTTAATTATGGCTCATTCATTCTATATACATACAGGGTGTTATCACCAAATTATACGGTGAAAAACGATAGTTTATACACGTGTTGGGGTGTTTCCCCAACATATTCCCCCGCCATGAAGATCCCATCTTCATTAACGAGAAAAAGAGAGTAAGAACTCCAACTGAGAAATAAATACAATCTATTTACAGAACAAAACAAAAGAATTAACGAGAACGACGGCAACATCGCCTGAGGTTTATTCTATTCAGAAACACAAACAACTAATACTTCTTTAAGTATAAAATGGACCGACGGCAACACCGCCTTGGGTTTACTAACATACAACCAAGAGAATACTTCTTTAAGTATTGAACGGAATGACGGCAACACTGCCTGAGGTTTATTCTATTTAGAAACACAAACAAAATAATACTTCTTTAAGTATTAAAGGGAACTACGGCAACATCGCCTGGGGTTGTCAACAGACAACAAACAGAAAATACTTTTTTAAGTATAACGGGGAACGACGGCAACATCGCCTTGGGTTTACTATCATACAAACAAGACAATACTTGTACGTATTGAAAGGAATGACGGCAACACCGCCTTGGTTTATCGAGACACGCAGAAATCTAACACGCATTACACGCAAAGAGTTCAAAAACACGCTGAAAGAAAGCGCGTTAATAGAGAGGGCACTTCGCGAATCTTAATTACATTAAATTATCAATCATTGAGTATTGTCCTACTCGGGCAAAAGTGGGTAACACTTGCTTATGATACAAACGATGATTCCGTTTTCTAACACTAGAGAAAGAGTCATACAACTTTTTATGCTCAACAGGTGACATGAGGGGTGAATTAACTAAATTATTGAGAGAGTGTTGTTCAGAGCATTGAACAAACAGAGGAACACCGCCGTACACGTCTCTACGTGTAGGGTTGTTAACACTAAGAGGAATAGAACGATTGTTCACATATACATCACCGTACACGTTTCTACGTGCAGAATTATCAACGCTGAGAGGAAGAGTTGAGCTATTATTCAAACATACACCACTGTACACGTCTCTACGTGCAGGGCTATATACACTAACATGAGTTGAACTATTGTTCAAATGAGGACTGAAAACAGGAGCATTTCCTGCAATTACCCATCCTAAATGAGTATTTTGCAAGACAGGGAGGTTCTTACCTAAACTATATACACCATTTAACATCAGATCATAATAGAGATCAGCACCGATCAACATATCGATGTCTGATGGGGAGGCATAATAGGGGTCACTTAACCCAAAGTGATTGGGGATATTGATTTTATTTTGATCAATGGGGACTTGCGGAAGTTTGCAAGTTATGTTGTCGAGTACAGCGCAAGTCAGCTTAAAACTTCTGTTATGATACACATTAGAGTATAACCTCAAATCAACCATCTTACTAGACGTCATACTGCCTTGAGAAATTCCACTTATGTGAAGTGATTTGTTGTAGGGAACGTAGTTTGACTTCTCTACCAGCTGATTGGTTACAAAAGAGTTCTGGCTTACAGAATCTAAGAGAACTTTTGCTTGAACTGGACGTCCATTCGCAGCAAACAGAGTTACACAAGCAGTAGCTAACAAAACATGAGAATTATTATTCGAGAGAGTGGATAACTTCAATGAATGTGTATCTTGTGACTGACTCTCTGCACTTGCATTAAAACGGGGGCCTCTATTCTGAGGTATCTGAGGGAGTTCTATATTTTTTGAGATATTTGAGGGGGGGCTCTATTCAGAGGCGCTTGAGGGTGATCTCTATTCAGATGACCTTGAGGGGGATCTCTATTTAGAGATATCTGAGAGGGGGCTATGTTCAGAGGCATCTGAGGGGGGTCTCTATTCTGAGATATCTGAGGTAAATACCTATCTTGAGGCATTTGAGGAGACAGGGTATCATGCCCTTGAAAGAAACATGACTAACTTCTGTCGTGAGAGTGACTATCTATAGGCTGATCTATTTGAATACCATGGGCTGCTGAGGTTTGATTATCAAAAACATTATCTTGAAATGAGGGAGAATTATGGCCATTGAAACCATATTGAGGTGTGTGTACTTGAGAAATATGTAAGAAGGTATGATGCTTTTGAGCACACAAAGAACATCTTCGAGTAGAGGTACATTTACTTCTCGAGTGACTAGTACCGAGACAGTTAAAGCAAAGTTTTTTACTTTCTACCAATTCCTGCTTATCAAACAAGTTTAGTTTCTTAAATTTATCACAAGAGTATATTTTATGAGAGTTTTGGTTGCAAAAACTGCACAGAACTGATTTGCTTTGTTGCCTGACATGCAATGAGAGTCCTTTTGTAGAGTTTTTTTGAGTACTGTCTACAGAAGACAAATTTTCTAGAATGGTACACCTTTTGTGTAAGAAATCAAGAAATTGAGTGAGATTTGGCAACATGTTAATATCTCGTTCTGTTTCAAAGATTTTACGAGTGCCAAAATCTAATTTTCTCTCAAATAAATAAATTAAGAGAAATTCCCAGAGATCTTTGTGACTGTAGTTAAGATTATTAATTAAATCAAGATTTTTCTTTAGATCAGTTACAAATTGTCTTAAATTGGGACCAGTACATTTGACAACAGAGTCTATTTCTAATAGCGAGATGAAATGAGCATTAATTACTGACAATTTGTTCTCGTACCTTTCTTTCAATAAGTTAATTGCAACTTCAAAGTTATCATTCGTTGCGAGTAAGCTTTCAATGATTTTTAGAGGTTCGTCTCTCAAGAATGACTTTAAGTACATACATTTTTGAATGTCATTCAGTGAAGTATTGTCTGTAATTAATGTATCAAACAAATGAATGAAAGAGTTCCATTCAGAAATTTTACCATTAAAAGGGTTGATCTTTATCTCTGGTAATCTTACAGAAGGGGGAGGGGAGCTCTGCTGAACTACACATTGAGGATTTGGAACAACTTGTGTGGGTGGAGTTAACTTTTCAATGCATTTTTGTATCTTAACTAATAAATCGAAGCAAGTCTGTTCCACTTCCTCACGAATTTCAGTGTCAAGTGTTTCATACCCAGGGATACATTCTATTGAGTCTTTGATTTGCTCGTACTTGCTGAAGGCAAGTTCTAATCTCTCGTGTCTTAAGACAAAATGTTTAACTTCATTTTCAATGTCTGCATTTGATTGCTACCAATTACTTATCCGTGTAATTTTACCCTTGACACTGGTTCGCTGTGCTTTTAACTGTTCAAGAGACATTGTGAAATATTTTTAAAACACAAAGTACAAAAAAATATACAAATATCAATATAAATGCAATATATCAACATAACATAAAAAACAGATATAAACAGTGCATATATAACAATATATCAATGAGGAAATAAACACAGTACACACGTTTTTTTATTAACAGTCAATTACAGAGTTTCGTACAACTTACCACGAAAGTCTTTCACTTTTTGGGCAGCCCTGGTAATGTCTAGATTCCTGCTGGTTGCAG
Organism: Pissodes strobi; assembly: GCA_016904865.1. NCBI lineage: Eukaryota > Metazoa > Arthropoda > Insecta > Coleoptera > Curculionidae > Pissodes > Pissodes strobi. The sequence continues at coordinate 7,819 of JAEQML010068166.1, read as the reverse complement.
GAAGTCCATTGATTTACAACAAAATGGTGAGACAAAGAGTTACCGTAAATACCTAATTCAATTTACAGTAAACAATAACTAACTACATCAATATGACAACAAATCAAATCAAATATTTCAAATCAACTATTTTATATCCCTTTTTACATGTTTCAATTCAATATTTTTCGAAGGACCTAGAGAATTTAGCTCGAATGAGCTCAATTTTAATTATCCGGCTCGATTGGATCAAGGGGTTTTGAAGAACTGGCATATGCTAATTTAAATACACAAATTGGGTTATACCCGGGGTGAAATAAATCTATTTTGAGTTTAATTATGGCTCATTCATTCTATATACATACAGGGTGTTATCACCAAATTATACGGTGAAAAACGATAGTTTATACACGTGTTGGGGTGTTTCCCCAACAGTATGCTCTGAAAAAAAACTAGCAATTGCATATGGAGACACAGTACTTAATTGGTTCTCTCGGACCCAATTTTCTATATCTTGTTCATGAAATGAGAAGGAAGACAAATTGTAATATGATTTTCTTTCGTCAAATATTTCTTGCGTGGGAGTGGTGTCCATCTAACACAAATAACACTGGATCGGCAGCTGCGGGTTTTGTAAACCTAATGAAATGACTTAACCGTCTTGTCTTGTAAAAATATCAGATTGAATCCAATCAGAAATGTGACAATCAGCTACTGCTCCAGTTGAAGCACCAAGCATTAGCTCTGCCTTCATATTTTTGCGGGTAAAAAGCAATAACGGCGGTACGTAAATTCCTGCAGCATTCATACAAGTTGCTACGGTTAGTTTGTGCTAGTTTGGGTTAGGCTCCGGCGAATGCTAATCCGTCGAAGGAGGAAAATTTTCGGGGTGACACACCCAATTTTCGCCCAAAAGTCGTTAAAATCGGTAGAAAAAAGACAGATACCCCCACGGAGATTACGTCACAAGGTTCTTTTGGGAGGTTGTCCCGAAGGGTCTTTTCTTGTCCCGTAGTCTCTTTTCGTGTTCCGTAGGTTCTTTTAGCGTCCCGTAGGACTATTATACCCTTTGTTGGATTCTTTAAGGATCTTACCACTATTAGCCCAAATTATTATTCGGTTGTTATTCTGAGGTAAGAGAGTTTAATTTTACTTGAACATATTTGGTCACAATCAGAGCCCCGTCCCTGACCTAATTAAAAACGTGGAATTTACAAGAAACTGATTACACTAAAGCACGAGGTTTGAAAGTTTGACCCTCCCTTAAAATGATGTCGTTATTAGATCGTAAATAATTTAAGTGAAACCAAAGAGTTTACCTATTTGTAAGGAAGCCGTCCCGACTCCCCTGCGAGTTGCGCTTATGGCTGAGGTTTTTGGATTTGTTCTCAATTTCATTTGGCTCAGGAAAATAACGGAGATGCTCAATTTCTCTTATACTTGAGAAATTATACTAGGTGTGTGAGAAACTCGTCTATAGTTGGATATCAGAATATGTGGCAATTTCAATGGGAACCCAAGCCAAGAATTTCGGCGAGTGGAATCGGACCAGTCTCCAGCCAAAATGAGTGAATTTGAAAATAGGTCGAAATTTGAAGGGGAAACCAATCTCAAGCTTTTTAGCGAGTGGAAATAGAACCAGTCTCTAGCCAAAAGCTGTTGGATTTGCAAGACTTCGTTCTGCTGTGGCGTTTTTATATGAAAAAGTCCCCATTTGAAATGTGTGTGCGACAAGGGCATATTAAAATTCCGATCTCACACATTGAAAAAAGAGGTAAATAAGTGTGCTTTTAAAGATTTTAATAATATAGAGTGTATTCAAATTTTGCCGAAGAATATTATTATTTTAGAACTCTTCTTTGTTAATTGGCATACCTAGGATCGGTCTGTTTTTTATTTGCCAGAAATCTCATTTAAAACTATTTAAATCTGGGAAAGTGAAACAGAATGGGAGACAATTTTCAAGCGAAAATCACATGCTTCTTCCGATTTTATGGAAGAATTCGTGATAAAATTTTCAAATTCAAAACATTTGTTCATATTGCAGTCATTACAATTATTTCTCTCATATTTGTATTCTACACAAATTATATGGATATAGCACACTGTATTAAGTATTATTTGTTAATTTTTTCATGCATATAAACTAGGACTTGATAAGTAGTTAATGCTGTTTGAGGTTTTCACTTTTGTCGTGCAAATACGGTTTTTTTTCTAAAGGTGATGCTCCAGAATTATATTAAATCGAAATCATTCCGAAAATTGCAGGAAAAATACGTTTTAGGAATAATTATTGATCATTTGAATATAACCCTTGTAAGGTTGAATTTTTTCCAAACGCAGACATTTGGATGGAGTGATTGGATAGTGACGGAAAGTCAAAGACTAGGAATTCAAATGTGTCTGCGCAAAGAAATTAGATCTTCATATTAGCTTAAAGGAGGGTATCAAATTAATGTATGTTTTATGGCAACGTGTTATTTATTTAGTAGTAAAAGTATTAATTGATAGCGACACAAATACCTTTTAATCAGTGTTGTTAAATTTTACGTAATACCTAAGCGTTTGTAAACTGATGTAATATTTATAATAATAATTATTTTACGACTGTTATATAGCTTAACTTATTTTTATTGCGTTAAAAGCTGAAAAAATTTAAATCACTTCAATTATTTAATACTCGTTTACAAAATTATGTTATAGCAAATTCCTGCTGTTAAAATATAAAGATCTAGTCCAATTTACTTTAGTTCAAAAGTTGATAGCTTCCGAGATTCAGGGTGTCAAGCTTACTATTTTTTAAACTATAGTATTTATCTTAATAATAGCATGATTTGGTACCTAGTGACAAATCGAGATATGATCACAGGTTCGATGAGGGCGCTACCAGCAAAACTTCGCCTACATCTAATGCTTCATAACATATTTACTCGCCTCTAGCGATCAGTCGTCAGTCGAAAATACAAATAATGTCTTCACGGTCCAGTGGATTGCTTTCAACAGATCTATTGGTGCAATGGTTAGACCCAGTGCTTCTGATACGGCGCCCCTGGTTCGATTCCCGTAGGTGGCAAGACATGTTTTTTATATTCTTTTACAGTTATGTTTGTTCCTTTTTTGTAATTTGGGTTAGTCCTGATCTTCCTATCAGATGCCTCGCTTGTGATTACTAGTATTATGCCTCGCTTGGATCGTTGTGTCATCCTATTTGGGTTGTATAAGCAGGATACTCCCTGCTTGGTGCTTCTTGGCACTGTTTGTCCCTTGTGCGATCACACAATTAGACTCCTAGGTCTTTTGTGTTTTGCCCATCTACGTCTTCCTAGGTCGTCTGAATCGTAGTCTATTGTGTCCCTCAGTTCTTCATCGGTGTGATCCTCTGCACTTTGTAGTACGTGCCTAGGCTTTTCAACTATAAAGTTCTCTATCGGTTGCCGCTGTAGGTCAGCTTGCAGGTTGGCATTTCTGACGAACCGAGGTGCGTCAGCTGCCCTCCTGATTAGCTTGTTCTCCGTTTCTGTTAGCAATTTTATGCTGGTTTTCGCTGCGTATCCCCAGGCCGTTGAACCATACGTCAGTTGAGGCCTAGCTATCGTAAGTTTATTCTTCAGTAACATTTGGCTGTGTCTCCCGATCATGGGATTTAGCATAGCCAATGTCCGCCTGGTTTTGTTTGTTGCCGCTTTGATGTGCTTTTTCCCTGTCAAGCCATGGTCCAGGGATACACCAAGATACTTGACTTGGTCGGTCCAAGGTACGTCGGTGTTGTTGACCGATTGTGCGGAGGATTATGGCCTGCGTTTTGCGCTAATTCACCTTGATTTTCCAATCATCCATATTGTAAGTTCATCCGTTGCCTCCTGTAGCACAGCTCTTATTCCCGTTGTGTTGCTGTGGGTGAATTGCATCAATGTATCGTCGGCATATAATGATATGTGCATCGTCAAATGATGATATGTCATGTATGAATATAGAGTCCAGGTCCGAGGGCTGAGCCCTGCGGTACTTCTGCATCAAGTGTCCTGCACCTGGATGTGTTGCCCTTAATTCTCACTCTTTTATGAGCTTGATGCTCCCGTCAGAGAAGCCTCCTACTATCACTCATAGTACACCTTCTGATACCATACTTTGTCGAAGACTCTTTCTATGTCTAGAGAGGTTGTCCCTGTCGCTAGGACGTAGTCGTTAAAGCCTTTAGCAGTAGTAACTTCGTTGAATTTCCGTTTCTGAATCCGTATTGGAAACAGAGGATCGTGTCGAGCTCGTTGGATTCGTCGTTGAGTCTTCTCAGAATCACTCTCTCAGCCACATTGCTCTCAGCCGAATGATGGGTATGTAATTTTCTGGACAAGTCTTACCCTTACCTGGTTTAGGTATTACAATCACCTCTGCCTTTTTTCACCTGCCAGGAAAGTGGTCCAGCCTCATCATTGCATTGATGATGTTGGCCATGGCTGTGATTCCACCTCTGGGAAGCTTTTTGAGCATCAGGTTGCTGATGTTGTCAGCACCTGGTGCTTTTCTGACCTTCAGGCTCTTTAAGATGTTTGCAACCCCACCAGTTGAGTTTGGTATATCACATCTAGGCTGAATGCGACTTTGTTCGAGGCATCTGACTCATTCTTGGACGTCTTCGTGTAGTTCTTCATCCTCGTCAGGATGTTCATTTAATCTGCCTTGGTTTTGCATGGTTTCAGCGAACAATTCCGCCTTATCCATGCCCGCGTACACCAAGCCTCCTGCCCCGCGAAAGGCGTTGCGGAGTGCCCTCTGCAACTGCCAGGCGATGACCTGCGAAGTTCTCTGTGTCGTCTTTGCCAGGATTCGTCTCTCTACGTCTTGAGTCGAGCTTTTAGGATGTTGATATGTTGGTTCTGTGACACTCTGTCATTTTCTCTGCCAGTTCCTGAGCTCGAATGATGTCTTTGGTCTCATCAGAGAGATCTTCATGTCTTCGGCTGTTGGACAGATCTTCTACGACACTGCTGATAATAAAAGCCTGTAAGATGTTATTCTCTAGGTTTTTCTACTTCTATATCTAGTTGATACACATTGTTTATACGTCTTATTTGGACGTTCCTTTTGATGTTGTTCTGGTATCAAAGCCAGTTGCTCATCTTTTTGGTTCTCAGGTTTGATCTTCCAAGTCGCAGATTAACATGCAGTATTAAATGGCTGTGATCTGCTCTTTCACTATAGTCTTTATGGCGGTATCGATCAGCACATTCTTCAGGAGTGCTATTTCCAGGTTTCAGACCTGCCCCTGCCCCTAGGAAGGGACAAGAGCCGGTTCGGTCCCAGCACATCAACATTTCTGTCTTTACAATAATGTGTTAATCTAGCCTTTCCTGTTAAGTCTAGTGCTGTTCCACTGCTGATGTTTGCAGTTCAGGTCCCAATGATTATCTTGGGGCTGGGGTCTCGAGTTAATTTTCTATGTCCTCTTTGCGAGGTATATCTTTTAGGCGGTAGATAAGCCCAAGTTTTCTTGATATCTCCACGTCTCGTAGAGACTTATATGGAGACCGCCTTAATCTCTGAGTCCATTTCGACAGCTAGATTTGTATGGCAAATTTCATTGTTAACGACTAGGGGACCCCACCCCCTAGGGGATAGGGGGTCTGTCGTATCTATAGATTGTAATTTCGGGTAGGTTGAACTTAATTGATCTACTAGTCCTGGCCTCTTGCAAGGTCAAGATCGTCGGATTATGTCGCTCCAGAAGTTCATGGACCTCTATTCTGCAGCCTCTAAGGCCGCAGACGTTTCGCGACATAATTTTTAGGCGATCAATATCTTCAATGTCCATTTAATGTTTGAAATGCTTCTTGTACCATTTTTTGTATTAATGGTACATTACAATCGTGGCCATGATTTGATCTTGAATGATATTTTTAATCGGCGCTATGCCGGCCCTTTAGGCGCAGGCGCTTTTGGCTGGTTCTTTGCATTTTTGGGCACCGGCTTTGGTGCTGGATTTTTGTCCGCTGCCCTGAGCGGATTTTTGCTCGCCGGCTTGGGCGGATTTTTGATCATCGGCCTGGGTGAATTTTTTGTCACTATTGCTGTTGCGGTGGCTACTGCTGTCCTGTTTTTGGGTAATTTTTCGCAGCCCCTGTAGTTAGCGGGGTGTACCTTTCCGCAGTTTGCACATGTAGCGTTTTTAGTCCAATTTTTCTAAATATTGGGCAGATGTTGGGGAAGCAGCAACATGTCTTGGTGGGCCCGTACTTCTGGCAGCAGTAGCCTGGGGCCTTCCTCCTTTGTCATCTTCTCAATTGTGATGTACATGTTGAGGATGTATTTATCTTTGCGAATGCTTCTACTTTTGATTTTGACCAAAAATAGTGGTATTTTCTTCTTAGCCTTTCTGCTGGTCATTTGAGCAACTTCTACTTCTTTGTATCTCATGTCCTCGAATTCTTCTTTCAAGTAATTATATTCCATTATTAGAGCACAGCATGAAACTTCTTGTCCTTTGGTAACTTGTACGTGTTGGGCCGTTCCGCCTAGTGGAGGTGCTGCCCTAATTTTCAATAATCTTCAGGGGACTTAGTTAACACTGGCGTATTTTGTTCTAAGGTTTTAGCATAGTGGAACTCAATGTTCCTACTTAGTAGCTCATCACGTAATATTTTACAGTCTTCTTTGCCCTGGACGATTATGGGCGGGAGGAACGGTTGTTTCCTACTTCAGTCGGCGTTCTAACTTCGGTGATTTTCGACATTGACTCGTCTTTTTGCCTGCGTTGTCTCGCGCTCTTCGGAGCTGTTGCGTCTTCTGGCCAATCTTTTTCTTCGCTCGACAGGGGGGGAGGGGAATGCATTGGGTGGGTGCTGTCGTCTCTCTGTGTGCACTACTTTGGCTCTGGAAGAGTTTTCCCAACCTCTTGACCCTCTTCTGGAAGGCCACGTTCCCTTCCTTCACCTTGGCGCATTCGTGTAAGACTCGGTGAAAATTCGGTGCTATTTTGCTTTTTTCTAATTTTTCTTGCTCGAGCTTGGCTCGGCTCCTAGCTAGTCGTCTGGCAGGTCAGCTGCTTCCTGTCGTGCCTCCTTCGGAGCAGCTGTCGCCGTCCTGGTTGTCTTCTTCCTGGCTGGTGTTCATTTTTTTCCTGGCGCGCCCTTTGCAGGTGGGAAGGTCGGGAAGTCGTTCTTCTTGCTACCAGATGTTGAAGAAGAAATTTTAGAATGAGTTGAAGAGAATCCTAGTCTTACCATCAGACACTTAGGTCTGCAGCTTGAAGTATGTAATGATATACTAATTAGGACTTTAAGAGAACAGTTGTTGCATCCATTCCACCTCAATACAAGAGCTTTTACGTCTCGACCTGGAACTTGGAGTAAGCTTCTCTTACGTGAAACACCTAGTAAATTTGCCAACTTTATTGGAACCTGGCTACTAGGCAAAATATGTAGTGCATGCAGCACGGCGCGTCCCTACACTTTACATTAAATGTTGGAAATCACTTAAATGAGAATTTACAAATATTTACAAAAATAATCACTTTGGCACCCTGTATCATGGAAACTATCAACTTTTGGATAAAGGTAGATCCTCATAAGTTGTGCTAGTGTTTTGTACAGAACTTTTAGAAATATCCTGTAAAATAAGTCGAGCTTGCAATGTTTAGATATGCCTGTAAGGTTTATTTTGGTAATGGAAAAGCTTCAAGCATAATTAAGTAGTTGTTAAAAATATGTTTTGTTTCTAGTTAAATTAATAAGAGTGTCTATATTACTAAACGGTGACCCTATGCAGAAATTAGCAATATAGGTAGTAAATAATTAATGAAGTGAATTAATTGTTAGGATAATTATATTTTTAATATTTTTATTAC
>JAEQML010068165.1:0-18475 GCA_016904865.1 Pissodes strobi | reverse complement strand
TTGTCATTCAAATATGCCACCAAAACGTAATGCTCTTGTTGAAAAAGTGGTCTTGATATACCTAAATGGTAAACGCTCTTGTCTCAAGCCAGTTTTTCTTTTGTTGAGGAGTAAAGCTAACAGTTTTGTTCCAAAATGTTCTACTTTGTGTTTAGACCCTGGGGTATTGAGCCAAGTTAAGTTATCTTGGCTCATGACCCAATGCTTTTGTGCTTAGATTTCAGGGTATTGAACCAAGTGAAATTTTCTAGGCTCAAGACCGAATAGTATTAGGTATGGGATGAGTATGCCGATTCCGCCATTATGAAGAGCGTGTACAGGATATGTTTAATTTTTTATCGCCATAACTGCCAAATTTTGACCTTAAATATAGGCAAAAGCTTAAGCTGCATGGCGAAAACTGCTATTTTTTATTTATATCCTATCTCCTAAAATACAGATTGGTAAATAATATTTTCAATACTATACCGGCAAATCTAAGCATACACAAATTAAAAAATATGTACAATAATTGGACGTTTCTTTATAGCAGATGGAAGCTGACTCAGATAGTAATGGAATTGTAGGGACTGATATTAACACAGAGGTATCATCTGCAAAAAGAGACAAAAATCCGCTATGTATATAACTAGGGATATCATTAATTAGAATTAAGAATAAAATTGGGCCTAAAACATTCCCTTGCGGCACGCCTCTCCTTACAGTGGCCATATTTGATACAAATTGTTGACCATCTCGCATTACTTTGACTATTTGTGTTCTATCTTCAAGATATGAACTGAGCCATGTTAGTGCAACCCCTCTTATGCCCTAAGCTTCTAGTTTTGTTAGAAGGGTCTTAGGATCTATGGTGTCCCGTGTAAGATCGAAAAAAAATCCCAAAGTTTTTTGATTTTCCTCGAACTGTTGAAGTATCATGTTATAAAAGGAAATTACAGCATCTTGTGTACATTTGTCTTTACTAAGCCCAAATTGTCTAGAGGTCAAAATTTTATATCGATCCAAAAAGGACAATAGACGAATTTTGAAGACCTTTTCAAATATTTTCCGATCCTAAACGAAATATTTATGAGGTATGTTAAGGGCTGGATCAAATATTCCATAGAATAAGTAAATAAATTTCCGGGAATATCATCTATACCAGATGATTTCTTTCCACAAACTGCCGATATAACATTTACAATTTCTGTCTCATCAGTATCCCACAAAAAAATTGATTGCGAATTTACTGTTATTTTTTTCGTGACAAATAGAGCTGGTATCCAAAAATTTAGCTGCAAGGTCGTTTACGAAATTTATAAAAAAATCATTGAAACAGTTTGATATTTCTTCAGGTTTATTGAAAAAATGCCCATTACCATCCATTATAGTTAGGTAGCTCCCTCCTTTGACTATTTTTGTTATTAATAATATTCCAGGTAGCCCTGGATTTATTTGGAGCATTATTAATGACCTCATCAAAAAATTACTTTTTTGCTATTTGTATATTTTTCATATGCTGTTTTTTAAGCAGCTTATATATTTCTAAATCTAAATTTGATATTGGATCCTTTCTCCTAAAATTATTATAAAAATCACGCAGAAAAATGCCTTCATTCACAATCTCTGGGTGATTGCGTATCCAGCTTTTGCTTTTTATACTAGATTTTTTATTACTAAAAACCTGTAGAGGAAAAGCTAAATTAAAAAGATACAAAAAATGGTCATAGAATTTTAAAAACTTATTTGCTGGGTCTGCTTCATATTGCATTATCTAAGTTTATCACAAGCTATCGTTTACATAATGTCTACGTGTCAAAATAGACGTTTTTCAATCGTCAATATTTCGTAAACAGTTGAAGATAGGTATAGAATATTATACATGAAACATAACCAAAATTTTCTGAAAACACACAAAAATGAATTAACTTGATGTTTAATGACTGATTTTTCAATCGCTTTTTGTTCATTCTGAAAATGAATTCTGACGGTTCAGGAGAAACTAAAACTTTCGTATTGAAAGTTTTCCTCTATAGTCTGCAGGCAAGCTTGTAGATGGGGGTCTAAATATAAACAAAATACCTATACATGATTTTATTATTTTTTGTTATGAAAATCATTCAGTAAATCTTAAATTATTTTAATAATGAGTTCGCCAATATTCGGAGAAAGACGCACCCACACATAACTATCCAACTAGAGGTAAAAAAAAATAAAAAAACTCAGTTTATGACAAAATTTTTGAATTGGGAATCACCGGTAAACTACCAGATGCGATTCCAGAACTAATTGACCTAAATATCTGGACGATTGAACTCATGGCAATGATAGATACAGTGTCGGTCAAATTAATGCAAATTTGCGCATTTAGGTGCCTAACAATATGCCTTTTAGAAAATGTTTAAATTAGTAGTACTCTTGGAGATATCCGGAAGAAAGAAAAATTATGAATAATCTTCTTATTTTTTCCTGAGCTTATTTAAAAACGGATTTCAAATTGAATTGCACTTTTGCATTGCCACTTTTTCGGCTCTATTCAATGGTGGTATCAAGTTTGAAATTCGACATTTTGTTTTCTAGGGGTCATCAATTTTCTTTTCTTAAATATGACCTTTATTTTTTTTATGGTTTTTCAGATGATATTGGATTTATTAATATGAATATGTATTTTAATTATTTTTTAATTTTTATTTAATTTTTTTTTAACTACATATTTTGCTTTGGCGTAATTTTAAATAGTTTATATATACTATAAAAATATTTTATTTTGATTTTGTGTTAAGTGAAAAGTTGGAGTCTTTATTTTTATTAAAAATAAAAAGGAGTAAAATTAAATGAACAGGTTCTTTTATTTTTACCCCAATGCAAAATAAACAATTAAAAATAATTAAAAGTAAAAATAAGAAAATAATAATAAAAAAAAATTAAAAGCATATATTCATATTAATAACGCCAATGTCACATAAAAAACGATAAAAAAGCTCCCTATACTCCATCATAAGGGAGGTGAAAAAATCTGGAAAATCTCACTGGCGCCGAAGAACTTGAGCAATTTTTGCGGCATGGATGTTGATTGGAATTTATAATTTGCCGGATGTTCTCGAGGCTCGATACCAGAGTACCAATTATTTCCGACAATGTGTTCAGAAACCTTTCTTTTTGGTGAGAACACGCTTTAAATTAGTTGATGGCGATGCCGTAGAAGGAACAGAAAATGACCGATATTGGAAAATAAAACCTATAATAAACAAATTCAAAAAGGATGTTTAAAAAATATAAGAACAATAAATGTTTCTATAGACGAACACAAAAAGATTAGAAAGAGGCAATTTGCGCGAAGCACGCCATACCCAGTGGGGTTGAAAGTTTTTGTAATGGTTACCCCAGGAAGCATTACACTCGATTTATACATGTTTGAGGGAAAAGGCAGGGAGTTGAATCAAGCTTGGTTTCTTTAAGATAAAATCGTAATATTGGTTATAATGAAATTAGCTGATACTTTGCTGGTAAGCATATTTGCTTTCGTGGATAGGTATTACACCTCAGATAAACTTATTGACGCAATGCGTGCTCGAAAAATTCGCGGTACTGAAACTTTGATGAAAGATTGCATACCGGAAACTGACCTTCCATTCAAAAAGAGTGCAAGAGAATCACACGACATGCCAGTAGCTGAAAATAACACAATAAGTCATGTGAAATGGTTGATTCTAGACATATCCACATGTTGTTGCCACAGTTTGGATCTTAGCTAACTGGACAGGGCAGGCGCTGCTGGCCCGTTCAAGGAAATAATTATACTGACATAGAAATATCGTCTCACATAAAGTGCTACTGCTATAAACTGCAGAATAAACAAATTTGAAATACGCTCTATAATCAGTTTATGTATTTCAGTGCAGCTGGTTGGCAGCAATGTAAACACGACCGCTTAGAAGCAAATATTCCAAAGTTCTCCATAGCCAGATCACTAATACTTTCCAAACAGCCTGTAGAAAATGAAAAATCCAAAACAGACAATGAAAATGAAAAGCCAGTTGCAAAGCAGAGACAAATTCTTCTTGTTCCTGACAAAAGACTCCATAGGAAAAAATGTAATACGTTTTACGAATTTCAAGGTATCAGTCCAATCTCTAACATTTACCTATTGTAGAACTTGTAAAGTGTATTTGTGTTGCTTTGTACAGAGAAATTGCTTTACAACATTTTACCAATAGTAAATTTGAATTTTCTAAAAGTGTTTTTACACAAAATTAAGGATATATTTTTTTATATAGACCTACTTCGATAACTTTTCATAAGCTTTTTTGACAAGTTCTTCCATGAGTCCGAGGAGGATAATGATAAATGATGATTATATGTCAAGCAGCAATAGGTCCACCTGCTGATTTTGACAGCTACTTAATGTCAGAGCATCCCTTCGTTTCCAGGTCAGTAAGAAAGTACAAGCACTATGAAACGCTCTATAGTTTTTTCATCAATTTGTAAAATTGTTGTTGTATTTCTTTCATTATTTCATTTATTTAAGACTTTTCAAAAAATAATCATTTTGTCGCTTTTAGTAGAAAAATACCGCTGACTAAGAACCAATATCGGATAACTGCTAAGCCGAATTACCGAATTTATTTATGTCTAGGCGATAGCGGTTTGATTTATATATCCGAGTTATGGTATACTCAAGTGTTTTGTGTACATTACATTTGCCCCTAGATTTAGTCTTTCACAAGCGTGGTTTTTGTAAGCATTAATTTTTCGTTCATAATAAAGTGGTTTTTTACGTGAGTTTGTCATAATTTCTCTCAGTGCAATACCAAGGATAAATAACTTGAAAGTATTTGGTACCGATTGTTTCGTTCATGTAAAAGGTTTTCTGGTTGGCTATCTTGAAGATATTGATGCATATCGTATAGGGGTGCCAGAGACTCATGATGTTTGTGTAAGCAATGACGTCATCTTTCAACAAGAAGAACTGGTGTATAAGTCAACTGAACTTGAGTGTAAAGTGGATCAAACTCAAGATGATGAGAATCTTTTAAAGGATGAATCACCAGAAAAACCCAGATAGATAGAAACTCAGGAAGAAGAATAGTCTCCAGAAAGACGTCAACTTTGTCCTAGAAATCAAATAAAACCTCCTGATTTCTATGGAATCCCGGTTGCGTGGATTGCCAACAGTGAACCAATGACGTATAAGGAAGCCATGCCATCAAAGCAGTCAGATATGTGGTTAAATGCCATGCGTGAGGAAATGAACTCTCTTCAGCAGAACGAGACATGGGTTTTAGTGGATAAACCAAAAGACACTAAAATTATTTAATTTCCAACCGATGGGTTTATCGCATTAAGTACAATGAAAATGAAGAAATTGAGCGGTTTAAGGCAGCTTGGACATAAAAGGTTGTGCGCAGCAAAGCGGCTGGGACTTTGACGAGACTTTTAGTCCAGTAGCTCGCTTTGATACTGTTCCTGTTGTTCTAAGTCTTGCTGCCAGACAAAAACTACACTTAAGGCAATTTGACATCAGGACCGCCTTTTTATATGGAAAACTTGACGAAGATATTTACATGCATCAACCAAAAGGTTTCAAGGATGGTTCATCACAAGTCTGTAAGTTGCAGAAAAGCCTTTATGGGCTCAAGCAATCACAAAGATGTTGGAATCGAAATTGCGAAATTTTGGATTTAAGGAGAGTTCTTCAGATCCTTGTTTATACATACACCGATCAAGTTCCGGACATCTGCTAATAATACTTTTGTATGTTGATGACGGACTGATAGTGTCAAGTAAAGAAGAAGAAGCTGATCTTTTGCTTAACAAAATTCAGAATGAATTTGAAACAAAAGTGTTTTGTGATGCGGATTTCGCGAATGACATTAAAAATCGAAAATCGATAACGGGTATTTCCGTCAATTTGGTCTGCTAGCTTGGGCTGCCATCTTCACACAGGTTAACTTGGTTGAGTAAGAAACAACAGTATATTGCGCAATCTACAGCGCACTTAAACTGATTAAGAATCCTGTTTTTCGTGCACGTACAAAGCATATCGATGTAAAGTATCATTTTGTATTTGAATTAGGTATATGTTAATGGTGAATTTGATATCACATATGTATCTAGTGATAATCAAATTGCAGAAATAATGACAAAACCTTTAGCCAAACCTAAATTTGAAGCTTTCCGTTCTGGAATTGGTTTGGTCACTAGAAGTAGTACATAGTTTTACTTGTTTTTACTGAATTTGTTTATGTCTAGGCGATAGCGGTTCGATTTATATATCCGCGTTATGGTATACTCAAGTGTTTTGGGTACATTATATTTGCCTCTAGATTTAGTCTTTCACAAGCCCGGTTTTTGTAAGCATTAATTTCTCGTTCATAATAAAGTTGTTTTTTACGTGGGTTTGTCATAATTTCTCTCAGTACAACCCTTTTAAAATCTCAACAGTTTATGGTCGCACTTGATAGAAAAGTAACTATTTGCGCATAGTATGCTGAAAAGTAGTACCTACTTTTCTAATGAAAACTCGTACAGAAAATTGCACTTTTCAGCATGATCGCAGGAAACAGTATATTTCACCTATATAACTATAGCATAGTATCCTAAATATTGTGTTTCAAAGTTTGTATAAAATATACTCTATCATCCAGCAAATTTAGTATTTAGCCGGTTCTGAAGAACCTGTGAAGAGGTTTATTTAAAAGAGAGAAAGTTATCGCTCCCAACAAAGGCATTATCACCTAAATCATTTCAATTGTTTACAAATCTATCCTTTCAAGAGACGAAAATGGTACCATAACGGCTACATGAGCGTCCATTGTGGTACCAAATTTGGTGCTCTTTTCAAACTTAAATAAACGCTATATACCGTTAAGCTGCTTCTTACACCTTAAATGTCGTAAATCTCTGAAGATGTTATTTCGTTTTGTTAAGTTAACACTCCTGCACCCACATATTTACTCGGTACCAGTGAAGCTTAATATTTTTCAGTTGGTTTGTTTTTTATTATTCATTGCTCTTATTTATCTCTGACGTTCATCCGCTACGATTTAGGAAATTAGGCTTCATGTGTTAGGGACAGAAACCTTTTACCGAACATTCTGAAAATTAACCATGACAATTACAAATATTTATCACGATGCAAGGTCAATTTCCACCCTTAAATTTTATTTACTATATTATGCACATTCAAATTCAATTGTGAAGTTATTGAGACAGCTGAAAAATTTTAAAATACATATTTGCATACGGGAAGAAGTCTGCATAGACAAAATTGTGACAGGTATTTACGAGCTAGTACAACCGAAGATATATTCGGTGCTAGTACGAAATACGAAGAACTAGGAACGCGCATGTATATGGTTCTCTGTGTTTTGAGGTAAAATTGACATTTATTGGAATCTGAAAAGAGTACTTACCAGTATCTGGCTTAATTTCTAATTGTCAACTACCCTGATATCATGTATCTGGATCTGGGCATTATAAATTATAAAATTATTACTCAGTACCGCTCTATAAGTCTGTTTTCTTTTTCGGCACTCGAATTACAGGAATGATTGTATACACTACCAAGTCTGTACACATCTCCGTGTACAATAGCATTTAAGGTTTCATTTAAAGGTCAAGACGTTCGTTTTTACGTTATTTATGGCTCTTAATCTTAAAAAATATCTGACACTAACATATGGCTTTTATTATTTGATACGTAAGGTGTACATCGGAGATTTTGTTCAAGTTTGTAAATTGAAAACGTGATACTTGAAATATCAGTGCGCCCGTCTGCATCTGAGAGGCCCACGCCTACATCACTTGGTGAATTATTAGAATATCGTACAGTGTGATTCGTATAGGTAGTTCACCAAAATATTAACACGAATTACTTTATAAGTGGTCGAAACGGTAAAATATTGCTTAGGAATAAAATCGCAATTGAAATTTTCATTATATATTATTTAACTGTAAATGTTTTTTATTTAAATCTATTTGACTAAATCATACATGTTTTATAAACTCAAGTTCTGTTACGACTCCAGTTAATAAAGCATTTTAAGTAAAGCTAAACTCTTGATTACGGCTAACTCAACTTTTGATCTAATAGAAACGATTTTTTTTCCTTTTTTTTTAAAGTTACTATGGAGAACAAAGTTAAAAAAAGAATTATATATTTTAACGATTTATTTTCTTCCCCAAACATTCTGTTTATTAGGTATAGGTATAGGTATCATGAAAAACAGGTCGAAGGTAGCCTAGTATTTGTATTTTGCCTCTTGCTTAGAAATAATAAAAAATGTTAAATACAAATAAACAAATTTGCATATACTAAGAATAATTTCCATTGGAGCAAGGCCGTAAAAGAGTAAATTTCTTTTAAAATACTACCAATTTTTTTATTATCATTTTATTCAGCATAAAATTCTACATAAGATATCGTATCTTCTTTTATTAATTGCAAGGACGTTGCAAAATTATTTAATTTGCCTTATAGTTTTGTCGGAAAACGTAATTTTGGATTACTCAGAGAAGGGCGAATTTGCCGCCCTCCTGGATCTTTTTCTAACCAGAAATCCTGACCAGTACACAATTATAGTTGGTCCGCTATTACGTACCTCCGACTACAAACTTATTACATCGATTTGTGAATTGCCACTCTTAAAGAAAGATCCGCCATTGCCTCGTAAAGTCTGGCATTACAATCGTGCAAACTGGGGCGATCTAAGAGAGTTCTACCTAGATTTTACTTGGCACTGATGACCCGTCAGTCTGCTGCGAAGAGATTACGCAAGTATCTCCTCAGGAATGGAAGCACACATCCCAAATTCCATCAAGTTACCGTCAAAAGAAAAGCCCTGGTTCGACAGAAGATGCGAAGGATCTATAGGTAAGAAACTTCAAGTACCGGCAGCAAAACCAGACCGCTGGAAATCGCAATTATTTTGCCGAAGCGAGAAACGTATGCCAACATGTGATTGACAAAACTAAACACAATCAAAGGATGGGAAATAAAGTTTTGCAATGCCCCAGTAGCTCTAGGAATTTCTGGTCGGTAGCAAAGGCAGTAAGTAATAACTTTGCTAAAACGTCTCTCCCATATTTGACAGACGGAATACCTTGTTAAAGAACTGCGCCCATGAACTAACACCAATTTTTCCAGAATTTTATCTCTGTCCTACTAGAAAGAGATTTACCCATATTCTTGGAAAGCCGCTCGAGTGCAACCTGTTCCAAAAAAAGGCAAGAAAGCCAGGCCCTAAAACGATTGCCCAATTACCTAGATTCCAATAATCTCTAAAGTCATGGAACGTGCAGTCAATCAGAAACTCCTCAAGTACCTGGAGACCAACAGATTAATTAGCGATAACCAATACGGTTTTCGCGTAGAGAGATCGACAGGAGATATATTGGCCTATGCCACTCATATATTGCGTTGGATATTTCGAAGGCATTTGACAGAGTTTGGCATGTCGAATTGCTCAAGAAACTGCCGTCCTTCGGACAGCTAGCCTCTCTTTGCAGCTGGCTTGCCACTTTCCTTAAGAACCAATCTTTGCACATCTCAGACACATTCACCATTTACGCGGGCGTACCTCAGGGAGCAATACTTTCACAAACTCTCTTCCTCATCTATATTAATGACCTGCTGACCGAAGCCAATAATTCTGTTTACAGTTTTGCAGATGGCAGTATCCTTGTCTACTTGTGAGGCGTAGCCGAACACCGGAAGGCTTGCAAGCACAGGAAAAGCTGTTTCTGGACGTGTAATGAACGATATTTTTCATAATACCTCTCTAAAATCAAGACATAAACATAAAATTATTATAATTTTACGTTTCCAAAATCATGTCATAATACATTTTGTATTCAAATGAAAGCAAACGTCAAACTTGCAAGACAAGCAAGACAGGTATTTATCTAATATTCATCAAGCGTTGCTATGGAAATGTGTTTGTATGCTTTGTTGTAATTGAATAGGCAGCTAATTTTGAAGTATTTGTGACAAGTAATGTCAGAATAAATAAAATAATGTTACTTAAAATTAGACTATTGACGCTAAAATGTACTAGATTAATCTTGTAGACTGCATCGCTGTATAATTTTAACCCAATTTATTCTACTTTATGCTTATTCTGTGACTAAATAACGGCAAATTTAGCACTTAAAATCAGGGAGCGGGAAAACTTTTCCCGCTCCCTAATTAGGGACCGGGAAAATTTTTCCTGTGCCCGGACCGAAAAGACTTACTTTCTTTGCTCTACAGAGACGTCGAAAATGATAGTTTTCAGAGAGGTATTATGAAAAAACCTTTACAGCAGTTTACAACGTGCGGCGATAGAATTTTGGTTCAGTTCAATGTAGCAAAAACCCTAACAGCCACGTTTACCAAGATAGCCAATACGGCGGCCTTTGACATCATTATGGCAGGATCGACCAATCCTTCTTCCTTCATCCTCGCATGTCGGTCTACAGAGTAACTCGGTCAACAGCAATATGTCCTGGCGTGACCACGTAGCTAATATTGCAAAATCAGCTTCGCATAAATTTTGGTGCGGTATTTCGCAACAAAAAAACTGTATACACAGCAGCAGCTGCTCTTGCCCTACAAAGGGCAAATAAGACCATGCTTAGAATATTGCTCACACATCTGGGGTATCGCAACAAAGCACACCCTAAAGCTATTCAGAAGAGCTGTGCGTCTGGTCTGCAATCCGGAGTTGACCCGGGATCGGGGTAGTCTGGAACGCTTAAGACATGTGGCCGAGATATCCCTGTTCTACAGATATTTTAACGGCAGATGTTCCCAGGATGTGGCCCGCCTCATCTCGCCCTCAGTAACGACTGGCAGACAATCGCGACAGACGGTAAGAGCACACCCGTTCGTTGTACAACTAGAAACGCGTAGAACGTCGCTTTACAAGGACTCCTTTGTCTGGCACACTGCATCGCAGTAGAACTCACTCCCAGGACATCTGTTTCCACCAAATTACAACCTACAGCTATTCAAGAACCGTGTCAATCAACATCTCTGCGCACACACCGCTCGTCGAGTGCCATAGGAACTCCCTTTAGTGTGTGTGTCATTCCCGTAAAAAAATAAAATAAAAGCAATGGTAATCAACAAAGAAAATGTTCCCATAACTCTTGGAATAAGTCCGTTGAATTAAAAGTTTCACACCATGTACAGAGGGTTTTTTAGAGCCGTCCCAATCTATCAATATTTTATTCAGTGGAACCCTATGTTCTCAATTGAAACACGCTATATATTGGCACAACATTTTGCAGAAAATTTAAAGCTTTTTAAATGTCCAATTAAAGTTCATATCCTAAAATGGTCTCTTTTTGGGAATATTTTACTTTTTAAGCCAAAATGCATGAAGAGCGGCATTTTTGGATAAGTTGGATAGGGCTTGAATAAAAGCTGGTAATTCCTATAATTATCTTATGTTATAATAAATAAATGGCTCTTTGTAATACGGGGGGGTTTGAAAAAACGGTGTTAACGTGGAACATTTTCTTACTGAACAATTTATATCTATCTATCTAATCCCCTTTGTCACCAATACATGTCTTTTATCAACCAATAAATGCGTTTTATAAATATTTCGTAGACAAAAATTATCTGCTCTTATTTCCATCTGTTGAATGGGTCTTTATTCCTTGTTTCGGAAACTACTTCTTCCCAGTTGTAGACGTTTTTGCCTACTAAGCGAAAATCCTCGTTTTCCGATGAATATCCAGAGTAAAAAAATGTGCAAATTATTTTCACAGTGACGTCAGAACACTCAAAATTGGTCTTTACCTTCATCGATATACATCTTCCTCTTAGTCGTAACTCGATTCCGAGTATCGTGACCCCTCGTGTTACTCAGAGTTGATAACCGCCCGCCATGCTTCCCTGTCTTCTGCTGCTCTCATCACCTCGGACATAGATAGATTAGTGAGACTTTTTATTTGATCTATGAATCTCACGGGTGACCGACCCCTTCTTCTTTTACCATCGACTTTGCCTTGTATGCACAGTTTTTCCATCCCGTTTCGTCTGATTACATGACCAAAGAAACGTACTATATGACGTTGAATTATCGGTAGTAGCCGCTGGTTGGTATCAATATTTAATTCTCTTAAAATGGAGAGGTTGGTTCTCCGCGCAGTCCAAGGAATTCTTAACATGCGTCGGTAGCAAATCATCTCAAAAGCTTCAATTCTACTGGGACACACTGCGTTAAGTGCCCAGGATTCAGAGCCATATGTAGCAATAGGAAACACTAGGGAGCCCATGAACCTTTTCTTTGTTTGTTTTGTGATGTGGTGATCTTTCCAAATTTTATTCAATTGAAATAATGCCGATTTTGCCATCCCTATTATTTTTTTCACTTCTACTTCGCAGTTACCGGTGTTCAAAATACGTGCCCCGAGGGAAATAACTTCATCTCTTCTTGGTATGTCACGAATATTTTCAAAATGTTGCGGTAGGGTGTTTGCTCTATCTACTACCAGAATACAACTCTTTGACCGATTAAGTTTAAGACCAGCTTCTTCACTGTATATTTCAATCCGCTGTAGGATTTCCGTCATATCTTCTTCTGAACTAGTCAGAATTGTTGTGTCGTCGGCATATCTTAAATCCGAAACCTCTTGGCCACGTATCGATATACCTCCGTTCCAGTTCTCTGTTGCTTTGCGGATAATCCATTCTACGTAGATGTTAAACAGGATGGGAGAGAGAACGCAGCCCTGTCGTACACTTTTACTGATGGTAAAGCTCTCTGATGTTCCGTTATTTATACGAACGAAGGCACTGTTAGAATGTTATAAGGTCTTTATTAAATATATATTAAGTGTTGCGGTTTCCCTTAAAAGCATCCATAGGTGGTCCCATTTGACGGTATCGAAAGCCTTTGAGTAGTCTAGAAAACAGAAGATCGCTGGTACATTAAATTCATGGCATTTTTCAATTATTTATCTAATATTAACAAGTTGATCTCTGGTTATTTTACCGGGGATAAAACCGGCTTGTTCTTTAGAAATTCGTGGAAGTAGATATGGCTTTAGTCGTTCTTGAATTATGTAGAACATTATTTTACTCGCATGGCTCATTAAAGCTATTGTTGTTCTATGATTTTCACAAACATCTTTTGCCCCATTTTTGTGCAACGGAATGTACACTGATTCCATCCACTCTGTTGGCCATCTTCCGTTTGACCATATTTTGTTACATATATGATGGACAATGTCTAGTCCCACTTCTCCCGTTGCCTTCAACATCTCAGTAACAATTCCATCTCGTCTTGCCGATCTTCTACTCATTAGTTTTTTAAGAGCTGCTTCCACCTCAGTTCTAAGTATCGGTGGCTCAAGTTGTTCTGTTTGTGTTGATATCTGATTACTTTTGTATTCTTCATTCATTAGAGCAGTGCAGTAGTTTTGCCATCGCTCTATTACCTCCGATTCCTTTGTGAGAAGTTTTCCAGACCTGTCCTTCACAAGGAGTAAGTGGGGTTGGAATTTTCGAGTTTGATGTTTGACTTCATGAATTAGATCCCTTTGTCATTTCGTTGTATGTTATGAGGCGATTTTCGTTATCTAAATCCATCGCTTTAATCTTTTTCCTGTTCTCAATTAAATTCCACGTTTCATTAGATATCCACTGCTTTTTTGGTTCTCCACAGGGTTTACACTTTTCAGCTGCCTCTTTAAGAGAGTCTCTAAATTTCGTCCATAATTGTTCTGCATTCATCTGTGTATTTTCTTTTAGGTTCAAATTTGTCAGAGTTTGTGTGACTTCATCTCGATATGAGAGGTTATTGTTCAAATCCCATCTGCTCGTTGTATTCTGGTGTAATTGGTTTTCGTAATTTGATACATATGTCTGCTACTAAAGCGTTGTGATCACTGCCGCTCCATCCCGGGATAGGTCTTTGTATCTCGTATTCATGATTTCCATCTTTTGGCTATTAAGATGTAATCTATTTGAGTTCTGGTGATTCTATCGGGAGCTCGCTATGTGTACAACCCTCGAACTGTCGAACTGTCACGTACTGCCACGGCTAGCGATCACCTGTATGTTTCTGTGCTACCCGGTACAACTAAGCTGGCCCCGTCTACGTTATTTCCGTATCCGTATCCAGGAGGTTTCCGATATAGATTACTGAAAATATTGAACGGACAAAATGAAAAGTTTGAAAAAAAGTTGACAGTATACAAAAAGAAGTTGGAAATGTACAAAAAAAAAGTAGGAAACGTACAGAAAGAAATGAGGAGTCTACAAGCAGAAGTTACCGGACTAAAAAGTCAAGGAGTCACCGACAGAATATTTGCCACAGGACAGAATATCAAATCTCCTATCTATGACGGTCAAACATCCTGGGCTATGTATGAAAGAAAATTTGAAGCCGCTGCTGTTGCCAACTGTTGGAATAACGAAGAAATAGCTACATCACTAGTGGTAGCACTTCGTGGATCTGCCCCGGAACTACTACAGACCATACCCATTCAGCCAGCAGGGGAAATATGCCATACTTGTAGCTGCCCTGGAGAGACGACTTGGTAACCCACATAGAAGACAACTGTATCAGGCACAAGTAAAGTCTCGACATCAGAGACCTGGTGAACACCTGCAACTTTAAGGTAGACGTTAGAGGTGTCAAGAATTTCAAGAGGAACTTTGTTGCCCAATATTTCGTGGATGGTATCAGATATATAGAAACTGAGAAGATGCTGCATATAGCCAAATTTGATAACAGCAGTGAAGTTTTGGAGAGAGTCCTAGAAATCGAGGCCGCCTTAGCTGTAGCAAAAATCAGGGCCGTATCCATCCAGGAAGAAAAGCCGGCGGACATCTCTGAATTAACTGAGATAGGCAAAATTTTAAAGAAATTAACAGAAGTTCTTCAGGCCACGGGAAGATTCCAGGCGTCACTAGAAGTTAGGCCATGTAACCGAAATGTTTGAAATCAGTGCTAGATGTGGCAGGACTGAGAATTTCAAAAGAGACTGTCAAGTACAAAGATTTCAGACGCCACTAGAAGATAGGCCACGTGGCCAAAATGTTTTAAATTAGTGCTGTAGATGTGGCACGACTGCGCATTTCAGGAGAGACTGTCGAGTACAACTACGGTCTACATCTCCATCCAGAAACGCTAGGAGTTCAATAAAAGTGAAGTCAGGAAGAATTACATAACTGTAAGGCTAAACACAGGGCAAGAAAATTGCATAATAATACAGATGCTTTATACAGAAGACCATACAAGAATAAGTATAAACATTGTCAGAGAGTATACCAACGAAAAGGAAACGCTCGCATTAGGCAAATCAAGTTTAAGATTGATCAGCAGTCTTTCTTTAAGTTACTCTGTGGTCCACAGAGTAACTTAAAAAAAGATCAGCTTGAGGATAGTGAAATAGCATTACTGCTAAAAGCTAAGGAAGAACGTCAACGAATAACAAGCTGGAGAGATATTTCAACTTATGGATTTACTTTCAAAGCTCTCTGGGCTCAGTGGGACTCCCTCGTAGTTGAAAATGGACTTCTTAAACGAGCTTGGGAAAGCACCGATGAAAAAGTAGTGAAGACGCAGTTAGTGGTATCAAGAGCGTATGGAAGAAGTCAATAATGGAAAGTCTGGTTCTCATCTCGGAGTGAACAAAACAATTGACAAGATCCGCTACAGATTTTATTGTCATTGACTTACGGCACAGTGTTCAACCTGTGCCATAAGTATAGGACCGAAAACAAAATTTAGGGAAACATTAAACAGTATAATGCGGGACTGCCGTTTAAACGTATCACCAGTGACCGAATGAAGACTCGATAGGATCTCAAAGATAACTCTATAGGGTTTCAGATGAACGATAATGTCAGGTTATATGATCACCAAAGGTGGGAGGAAAGATCCCCCAATCTAATGCCAGTATAAGAAGGGCACTACGCAGTCATCAAAAGAATTAATTTCGTGGAGCATAGATTTCAACGTAGCCTCAGAAGCAAACTGAAAATTGCTCACCTCGACAGGCTCAAAGCATATCAGGGAAATGAAGTAACTGATCGAGACGATCAGGTTTAAGCGGGAGGCAATCCCAGATTCGTATCCAAAAAACAATTAAGGAGGCATGTCTTTTTGGTTCATAACGTATACTTCAACAACGTTGTAAATAAAATTAATTTTGACATCTAGACATTTTTGCTACTCAGAAATATATTAGGGATGAAAAACGTCAATTTTTGATGAAGCGTAACCTGAAAACACGACTTTACCAATTTCAATCCTCAGAAATATTTAAAAGGAATACGAAAAGCATATTAAAATGGCCCAAATAAAAACTATACCTAAGTTTTTGAAATGGGTCACAATTTCGTAATGCTTCTTTACGTATAGTCAAAATAATAGGAACATGGTGTTTCTAAATCATTTTGGTACATTTTAGAGTACGCAGAGTAGTTAAAGAAATTTTTGAATTGAAACATAATCGGAAAACATAAAAAAACCTAAAATTTAATTCAGGAGCATTACTCGAAGCATTCTTTTTTGTTGATTGAACATGTAATTAAATGATTTTGGTGTTTATTGGTCATATAATTTAGGCTTTATATCGGGATTTGTCAAATATTTTTACTTCGTACAACATGTTTAATTAGTGATTCAGTGTATTTATAACTCCGGCTTGGACGTGCAATAACTTAGTTTAAGGTAAATTAAAGAAAATAATTGCGTGCCGTTATTATTATTTTCTCCATAAATATGATAGGGAACCAAAAACATTTAATGATATTACAAATAACTGTGAAGTAAATATTTATCACAATTCATAATACATTCCTTGCAAATGTTTTTTCCTTAATAAGGAAATCGAAGTCGACGCCAAAGTTTACATAGTAATTTAGTAAACATTGTCGACGCTTACAATTGCATGTACTGACCGGCAAACAAAATACTGGCGCACATTACCTGTCATTTTATTAATATACTAAATAACGCATGCAAAAATTTTTGCATGGAATACAAAGGTTTTTTCATTTAGTACATTTCGTACATGCACACAGCCTTCACTCTTCATTCATTTTATTAATAGGCATATCGATAAAATTAATGGACATTCTAAATCCAAACAACAATTTATTCAAACAACGATTTTATGATTATGAATAACCCAAATAATTTCCCAAAAAAAAACTAAACCTTTGCTTGTCCTTTAGCTCTTAGACCTATCAATCAATGTTTTTTTGTATCTAATTTCTGTTATCGCAAATATCATTAATAAAATATACATAAACATATTTAAATACTTCTTTTATAGTAACTTCGCAAACCATAATTTAACATTTAAGTAGTACTTCAACAATAGAAACATTAAATAACTTTTAATATCCATCAGCATCATGAATCTATAATCCTTATTCAATATTGGCCCGAAATAATATACCTACTCCGGCACCGCGGTCTTCCAAATTATTGAGCAGCGCGAATTTAAAATATGCACTAAATTCATTAGTAACTGCAACGAATCTGCATAAGTACGATTTTTCTATTGGGGTAGGGTACTATTTTCTTGGATAATATTTGAAAATGCTACTGGGTTGGCCCATTACTGATACCAGATGTTACTTAACGGATCGTACATATAGCGAATAGAATTATCACGATGTCTTATAGCTTACTATCGAATCTTTGAAAAAAATTACACCTCGTAAAATATGTCCTTCATAATCCTATATAAATCTTTTGTTTTCTAGAATATACTAAATTCATCTATTTTCGACATCATAAGGCTTGCGTCCTCTCATATTGTAACAAGATTATACTATGTTCAAAAAGTTTCAACACTAATCTTATCAAAAACATTTAACTAATAATGAACTAAATAAAGAATTAATATCGGTTTTTCCTCAACTGAAAGCTGAGCAATCTTTCATCATGCATCAAGTGTGTACAAAATGTAATCAAATTCAATCTGTATGGATGCAGAACTCATTTACTTTAAATCTTATTTGATTTCTAAATTATATTTTAAATTAATGATATATAATGTCCCTTTATCCAAACTTAACATCCGAAAATTTTAAAAAGCCAATTACGGCTTCCCCCGCACTTAAAAAGTTTAATAATATAAAATTTAATATTCTCAAAATCAAATATCTACAAACGTAAATAACTCTAACTTTTTAAATTAAAATGTTTCCCTCCATTCAGTCGATATTTAAGAATTTTTCCCCAAAATCTCTTATGTACTTCCGTGATTTATATTCATAGAATTGTATCTCGTTATAAATGGGAGATTATATTTTCCTTTTCGGAGTTTTTATTTCAAATCCTGTTAGGGACGATGTTTGTGCAAGTAATAGTATCTATAATCAATATCAGGAGTTATTATACGTATTGAAATATTATAGTGTGAGAATTTTATTTTTAGCAATATTTTACAACAAAATTATATTCTTATCATTGATCCTTATATTTCAACCATAAATATATAAAGTAGAAGGAGGAATAAATAATATATGAGCCCC
>MU194604.1:5108-18478 GCA_016904865.1 Pissodes strobi | reverse complement strand
CATCCGCGAGTATATAGGTTTGCTTTGTTCGTTTCTCTCTGAAACTTGCAGACTTTCCGCTAGAATCTCCTCCAGCATTTTCTAGCGCTTTCTCGTTGGTCGTCGTGAGTTTACTCTTCAGTTGACAGTAAGTCGATAACAGGTTATTCCTCTGCCTGGTATCATACCAATGAGGATCCGCATCAGACACATACATACTTATATTATTTTTCACATGCATTAAATTCTCCATAATGTAAATACATGGACACAGTCAACACACGCAGACTCACAAAAGCGTCCATACAGTCATTTCTGTGACCCTTAGATCAGGAAAGAGAGTTCCTTGTCTACGCTGTGACCCAATCCAGATATCACCTTGAAAACCTTTCTCTACAGTTTGAAAATCCTATCGGACTATGGGGAATGCCTCCAGGCAAAGATGGCATATGAACATTTAGAGTGGAATAAGCTGCGTTTCTCAGTGTGTCCAGAGAGACACAAATCACATATATGTCAACATGCATTTGATAACAATCACAGATTATAATGGAACGCTTGAAGTATTTTAGCAATGGAACCATTATCTAAAAAACCTAAAATTAAAGAAAGTGCTTTAATTTTATTAAATAAAGATGAATGTGTTGCTTCGCACACCTGGTTACCTTTGCTAAAAACTCAAGTTGATAAGGGACACTTAAAAATTAATCAAATCTTTCTATAAAAATCATTGAATTCTTCCTAATCACACCTCAATATCACACTAACCTAAAAGACCAATAACCAGTAGTTATACGATATGACATTATTATTGTCTTCTTGTCAAAGTCAATTCAAAGCTTGACAAATTGCACGAGCTTTTTACTGTTATTTGCATTTACTAACCATTTTTATTTTTAGATTTGTTCGTTCTTGACAACGGGGGCAGATTTGTTCCTCGAAACGTAGACCGTTTTCCAGTTTCCTTTAGGGTTTTCAGCTTCGATAGGTTCACTAAACTAGCAGTTGTGCTGTTTACACCCTAGAGCCAGAACCGAAGCGGCTCTATTTTCCAAAGAATCGTACATTGAAGAGAGAAAAAAAAGGAAAAACTTGTACGATAAACAATTTGATAAATTTCGCACTAGATACAAACTGGCTTTTAGCCCACACGCTACGTAGTCAATGTGCATCTCCCAAAGCAATTACGGGTCTAGATGTAATCCCAAAAATTCAACCCCGCCAGTACCCCTTATAGAGAAAACCACTTAACTGCAAACCAGTACTAAGCCCTCGCCCGTAGCTTCTCCGCGACTCCGCAACTGTCTTCACAGTGGATGGATATGGTGGTGTCATCAGCAAAAATTGTATATTTTGCCATAGGCATTAACATTGGCGGGTCATTAATTTAAATGAGAAATAGAATAGGACTCAGTACGGAACTCTGTGGTACTCCAATGGTAATCTCACTTTCCGCTGATGTCCCCCCGCCCGCCCCCCAACTTTATCTGCCTGTGGTATGTTTGTCAGTTTGATGCTTGCAGAGCCAAAGAGTAAATTTTGAGTTTGCGTAGGAGGATGTCATGCGAGACACAAGCGAAGGCCTTGCTAAGGTCACCCAACAACGCCGACGTAAATTTGCGATTGTTAAACGAATCAAGAATAAATGACACGAGATCCATAATACACAGGGTAGTGTGTTTGCCTTTCCGGAAGCCAAACTGACAATCCGTGAAATAGTTGTTATGGTTAAAAAAAAGTCAATAATTTCTATTGCCACGCATTTTTCCAGAATCTTTGAGAATACAGCAGTGATATTGGCCTATAATTTTCAGTCAACCCTGGATCACCCTTCTTGAATATCGTAGTAACCAGGGCCCTCTTCAAGACGGTTAGAAATATGTCTTCCTTGATACAGAAATTTATTAGCTTTGTCAATGGAATAATAATAAGATCTTTCACACTTTTTACCAGTTTCACGTTGAGACCGAAAACATCACAGCCATTTCTATTTTTATGTTGCCCAAAATATCTCTAACTACAACAAACGTGGCTTCCCTATAGGAAAATGAATTTGTTGGTTCTTTAATACTTTTTTATAAAATCTGTGAGATCCCTGTTGATGGTGACTGGAATTCTATTTGTCACATCATGTGCAATGTTTGAAAAAAATCGGTCTGCTGAATACCCCCGTTTAGGATTATTTGAATCTTTGATTAGAGACTCATTTGATTGGAGTTTTGCTTCTTTGATAGCTACTCACGACTTAAGTTTAAATCTCAAATAATCATCCCTAAGATCCACATGAACATATTGCCTGCTCAGCTCACCTTATAGCGCAAGATGATCACGCATGGCCCTAAGCCTGTCATCGAACCAACTTATATTTGAACCCTGGTCTGACCTGACTTGAGGAAATTACTGTATGTAAGCTCTTCCAAACACATCCATAAATTTTCCAAACTTACTCCCAGCATTCATATCACATTCATCTACACATCCCAAGAACACAAACAATAACTTTGCGTAATTAATATGAATTTAAAAGGTAGGGTGAATTTTGGTGAAAATAGCAAAGGGTTTAGGAAGCGGCAAAAACAAAAACATAAAAGGGAACCAGATTATGAGAACAGGTAAGTAGAGTCTGAATGCAGACTATTATAATTATTTCTATAGTCAATACGTATTTTGTCGGCGTCGAAAGTTGGTATAATTGGTTGTGCTTGTGTGTATTGGTATGATTGTTTTTAAGTTCTTGTAACTTTTAAGCATTGTGACGTGTTAAGTTCAAGTTTGACATTAGCCTACTTGTTTTCAGATATAAAGACAAGGACCCATTACTACTGAACTTCCATGATCCTTGCCAACATAGAGAGGGTTGATTCAAATGCCTCACAATCTCCAAAAATTAACTTAGTGGAGAAAAAAGAATCGTTTTCCTCAAACCAGATAGGAGAAAGCAGGACAAAAGACTGTCATTTTTGATGAATATGGTAATACCTATACGTAACTGCGTTCGAGGTGTAGTAAGAAAAGAAAATAACGAACGACGTTGCGTAGCTGTCAAATACTTTTGTTAACAACGCACTGTGAAAAGCTCAGTTTGTTCTAGTTTAAAAAAAAACTATTTCATTTAACACTCATAATTTTAATAAATCGATGAATCATTGCAGCTGATCACCCAAAATAGCTTCTACGGTACTAACCACGTAACTTCATTCATCCTATTTCAATAAATTCGGCGATAATCTTCGAAACAAGACTGACAGATTCATAAAAATCCCTAACATAATGATCGCGAAAATAATATCCAATTTCATATTCTCGAAATTATCGTATCTAAATTCCTGACTAACCGCACCATGTCGAAAACACACCGAAAACACTCGGGTCGTCGATAGAGACGATAAAAACCTTCCTCCCTCTTTTGAAATAAGAGAAGTTCACCAACAAGTGTTATCCGATCTGTTAATTGGAATGTGAAGAATTTTATCTAATTTGCAATAACTTCTTTATGATGGCATTATTATGAGGGTTAGTTAAATTTGGATTGTTTAAAGCTTCATGGATTCGTGTAATTACATTGCAAGTATTTATTAATAAGACGGCTTCAATCTGAGATCCAAGATTTCTTTTAAAACATTGTAGACAAATTCTTAATGTTCTTGTTTATTAAAGTTTCATGCAAATCACTGAATAAGGAATAAAAAATGTATATAAACAGAATTAAAAATTTAAGGTAATAACAAATTTTGTATTGATTATTTCCCCTAAAAATCAAAATAATTACACATTAAACAACAAGTTTCGAACACGAATTTTTGCTCGAGCAGGTAGGCTAGAGTCACAAGTCAAACATATGTGCAAAGACGTTTTAAAACGAGGTATTTATTATACTTTTTATAAAGGTACCAATGAAACATACGAATCGTATTTTTTGTCTAATTTGTTTTTTATTATAAAAATAAAAGGTTTTAGACTTATCTAGTCAATAAAACAAGAAAATCGTCACGGCTACACTGGAGATCAGCCTGTTTGAAATGTTGCTGATTTTTGACCAATCAAAACTGATAATGAATGAAAGATGCGTGTGCAAAAATGACATATCCTTGCGCAGAGTATTTTGCGCACATTATGTGCAATGTTTCACGTGTGCAAAACTGCGTCTTCTAAGGCTGTCGCGTCGTAGGAAAAGACTCCTTACGCCCTAGTGAAATTTACAATAAGAATTTCTTTAAAATGTCAATATCACCAAAAAATACTCATCGACGATAATGTTTCTCGAGAAAATGAAATTATTTTGTTTTCCTGTAAACCTCATTCAAGGGTTGAAGGTAGACTTCAAGAAATTAAGTCGTATTATTAAAAAAAAAAACCCATTGGGATGATTGGTACTACAATCTATTAAATTGTAAAAATTGTCAACATCAGAAAGAAATTGAGTTTTTTATAAAATTATACATCTAGAAATTTGAGCAAAATCTAAAAATAATTTAATTGTAGGTTTTTACTTAGGTAGTCTGACTTTTTATCTTTTTGTGTTCTATTTTAAAGATATTTAATATTATTTTCTCTTTTCAGTAACTCATATGATACCATTTTATCCGCTTCAAATTAAATTTTACTCCAGATTTTTTTTATAAATTAAGAATTTCGGTTTCAAATCTCTCTGATTCCAGTATTCTGATTTTGCGTAAATTATGTAGCCAAATCGTAAAATAGTGAAAATGATTCCCTCTTTATGCTCATGATATATTCTAAATAATAAAACAGTAAACAAAAACTAATCTCTTAATTTTAAATACATACATCAGCTGACGATGATTAAATCCTTGTTTATGTCGTGACTTGAAGCCGCTTGATTCAAGTCAAACCTGAAATATTTTGGACTTAACCTGAACATTCTAGGCCGCTTGGAATGCGTATTGTAATTTAATTTGAGTTATATTTAAACCATCTGATATCAAAATTTGCTATCTTTGTTTTCGACTTATAATTTTTTTTTTGGTTACTTCTATTTTCCTACTGATAATTCAACATATTCTCAATTTCCCGGAAAAATTACTAATATAAATTGTAAGCACTTTTTTGGCAATTTGAAATTTTCAGAGTTTATAGACCAGTGTTTTATCTATTGGCCGATGAAAATTGCAGCTTGTTAAAACGTCTCGCTACTTTTTGATTCGTGTTTTACAAGTGCCTGGAAATAGTAAAGTTATGGTTTAAAGTTTTTCTGAAATAAGTTTTTTTTTTTAATTTTCTCTACTGCAATATCTAGATCTTCAAATCACGATCTTCTTAAAAAAACATACTTTTTTATCGCATGTCACTATGACCGTTGAAATCCGCAGTTTGCTATGTTGTCTTCTTAATTTGAAATTTTCAGAGTTTATAGACCAGTGTTTCATCTATTAGCCGATAGAAACTGCAGCTTGGGCGTCTCGCTATTTTTTGATTTGTGTTCTTTCAAGTGCCTGGAAATCGTAATTTTATGGTTTAAATTTTTTCTGAAATAAAGTTTTTTTGAACTTTTTTTTACTGTAATATCTATATCTCCGAACTCGTTGAACTAAAAAAAATCACGGTTTTTTAAAAACATGCTTCTTCACCACGATTTTGAATTACTGTATAAATTTAAAAATCTCGCGCAAGTAATAAATTTAAATGTATCGTATTTATAGAGTGTTGGGGAAACACCCCAACACGTGTAGAAACTATCGTTTTTCACCGTATAGTTTGGTGAGAACACCCTGTATGTACGTAGAATGAATGAGCCATAATTAAACACAAAATAGATTTATTTCACCCCGGGTACAATCCAATTTGTACATTTAAATCAGCATATGCCAGTTCTTCTAAACCCCTTAGTCCAACCCTAGACGGACGATCCCTTAGTTCGAACCTGTAAACCAAGTACTGTCAGTATAACAGGTTACAATTCAGCAACTCTTCATACGTAAAGGAAAACGTTTGTAATCGTTTTCAAGTTAATGTATTTTTGTCTCCGTCAGTCTTGTAAACAGCAGTCTGTCAAAGAAAGAAAGAAGATGTTCCCCCTCTCAGATAAAAACCGACGCCGAGTTTTCCCGCGTTATGGTCCCTCCCGAAAGATCATATTTCAGTTCAGTTAAGACGTTCGCTTAAATAGCAGTAAAACGTGCTGTTCTCCGGCCAAAGGTCAAGTTCCTTTTTGGGCCAATTTCTCTTGTATGCACGAATATTAGAAAATATTTCGTGCACCTCAGTTATCTTTGTCCAAGGTTTGGACAAAGACCTCCTTTGTGCTTTTTAAAAGCAATTCTTCGAAGTTAGAAACGATAGCATCCCCGTTCCCGTTGGAACATAAAATGGCGGAAGGCAGACTGACATTCCTGGTCGAATTCCTGTCAAGCAAGGCAGGTAAAGCAGTCGAAGTGACAAGGTATGCTGTGTGAAAGTTACTAAGTTGAAGACGAAGTCTTAAAATAAGAAAGATAAAAACTAATTTCTAAATTTAAGAAACCTTTTGTAATTTTAGTTTTATACTGGAACGAATGATGAGTGATTGAAAGTTTTAGTCTAAGAATTGTATATATATTTTTTCTATTTAACAAAGAAAACATTGTTTGTTTATCTCCATTATATTTAAATGCAATTTACACCTGCATTATTAAATTATATTAATACCGAATACATGTTTCAATTTCTCTCACCACCCTATGTTATACTGTCCATTAAAAGTGGTTAATTAAAATACCACTATCTTCTTTATGGTTTTAAGCAATAATAAAAGAATTTGTTTATCCCGACCATAGAGTATGTCTTGTCATTATGATCGACAAAACCCGAAATTTGCTTTGAGTTTCAATTTTCCAAGTGCATGAATTGTGATTGTTTGGCGAGACTTTCCGGTAAAGATATATATTTTTTTTAATATTCTTATTTTCTAACTATTTCCTTAAATACGCTGAATTTAAAGGAATCAGGGTTTCTACAAAAAATGCTATTTTGCCTCGATTTTGAGTTGCTTTATAAATTTCGATAAATGTATAGACATTTGAAACTTTCGGAGTTTATAGGTTCGTTTCTTGCCTTTTGACTGGAAGCTTGCTATGTCACTTTGTTACTTTTAGTTTTTGATCTTTCTAGTGTCTGCAAATCATAATTTTGTTGCACGAAATCGCTTCAGATTACTTTTATTTTCTACTAATGTGTTTATATCCTCAAACCCGCTGAATTGAAAATAAACTAAATTTTCCGGAAAACAATTAATCATCCAGTTATAACGACTTAAAAAAAATACTTTTCCCTATTTTGATATAAATGTTAATTATTATTGCTAACAATGACTCGTTAATCCTTGACTTGTGATTTTGCAAGCGTCTGCAAGTCATAGTTTTATAGCGGAAAGCTTTTTCAATTAAATTTTGTAGCTTTCAGAATATTTGTATTTTTTACTACAATATCTTCGAGCTTGTTGAATTCAATTTTGAAAAACTGGTAATTTTCTAGAAACATCAATTTTCTAAAAAAAAATATTTCGTTTCCGCAATTTTGAATTACTATATACGTTCAGAAAACTGGCACATATAGTACTTTTTAATTTACGTGATTTTTACGTTTGCTATGTTGTAACCAGCCTTAAACGTTGGATGCCCAATATGTAACCTTACTTGCTAGTTGCGTCGTGCCAGGTTTACTCGGCGGATTCATTTTTTTTAAAGACGCAAGTCTGTCTTGGCAGTTAGGGTAGAGCACCACTAAATCTTTTTTTACTAGAAATTTATCAGTGACTATTGATCCTCGAAATTAGAGTAATAACATTTTGAAAAATGCCCTGTAAATAAATGTGAAAATAATTTTGAATACACAGATTAGTTAAACCACACTGATTATTAACCAAATTTAACCTATATCAATCCCGTGGCAGCAACAATATCAGTAGACCAATAAACCGACCTTAATAATACCAAATCAATAAAAAACCAATGAGGTAAATCTGCACATATACAGCCATTAAATATCTATAGGCGAACGAATTGAGCTCAAGTCGATTCTAATATCAAGGCGATAAATTAAATTAGTAAATTTCAGTTATGTGAAATAAATTACTGCCATGAGCCTTACAGCCAAATATAGTAAAAATTAACTTAATCAGCTACTCGGACACTAGCCAAATGAATTATCTAATTAACTAAAGATAAAATTAAGTAACTCTTTTAAAGGTAAGCTTAATAAGCAAGATAGCAAGGCCAATAAATGAAACGAGAACTAACGAGAATATAAACGATAGACGTCAAACAGCCCATAGCTGTTTAATTATAAATTCATAAAGTAAAATGATATATCACGGTAAGAAATACGGTAACTTAAGCAAATGACCTACAATAATTTGATCATATATTCATTAATTAAAATGATATATTCCGGTAAAAAATATACGGTAATTTAGGCAAATGACCTACATTCATTTGATTATATATTTATTAAATAAAATGATATATATTGGTAAGCTATATACGGTAATTAAGGCACTTAAATAAATTGAATCGATTTTACTTAATTTTGGTCGACACGTAGACACTGGCGCTCCCTAGATGTACGTCTCCACCATGTGGTTGCGTCACCCTGACCATCCCACGGAAAGAAATCTGCCCCACAGAAGGACCGTAGGTAAATGATGACTAATTTAGCCATCTTAAATAGAAACACTCGTGTTGAGCATACCTATAAAAAAGCGGTCACCACCCTAGTTCTTCAAACAACGTTTATAGACAATATGGCCGATAATTTTAGAAAAATACATTCTACTTAATTTGCTTAATGTTGCAACGACACAATCAGACGGTAGTTAGACCTGAGGGTCAAAAATTGCAATGATAAATTCTTATACGGAAAACGGCCTGCTCTCCTTGAGTGTTCAGGCGAGAAAGACTCAATTCTCTCAAAAAAGAATATATACCACATCGGTCAAATGGTGCTCCAAACGGATGCACCTATCGAGGAGGTTGGAATACCGGAAGTAAGGTCGCGAGAAGTTAGCGAGAGTATCGGTTACACAACTCGACCAGTAAAAGGAGAAAATCGCGTTTCTGTAATTAATAACACTTACAACGTTACAAAGTTGCCTCGTTAATTTTGGATTTGAACTTTTCCAAATATATGCATTTGAGGGAGAATTTTCGGAAAAAAATGTTTTTTTTTATTTTTCAAAATATTTTTATTTTTTGACAATATGTGAAACTCTCTAGGAAGTAAATAATTTTCTAACAATTATGCTATTTTGATGCGATTTTGAGTTATTTTAAAAAATCCAAAATCTGGTACTGAAATATGAAATTTTCTGAGTTTGGAGATTCGCTTTTTTTCTACTACCCGATGAAACCCAAGTTTGCTATGTCAGCTCGTTAATTTTTGATATTTAATCTCCCAAGTGTCCACAAATCGTAACTTTTTGGTCAAAAATTGTGCCTGAATTTTTGTTTATTTATTTTCCAGACTAATTTTTATTTTCTGCCGATGTCTATAGATATCTTCAAACTCACTGAATTCAAAATAATATAAATTTTCTAGATATACCAATTATAAATCCGAATCCGGATAAATGTTACATCCGGCTAATTCAACACACATTTAACATTTTCAACTTCTCAAGTTGTTCAAAAGTTTTATCGGTAAAGCGCGAATTTGTCAATTCCATAGACATTTTTGCATATTCATATTGACCAAAACATGCCATAAAAGCAGTATAAGCAATCGAAGACTCAGCTGCTTGGACATGATGGAAATCATTTTGCAAATCCAGAATTGTAAAATATTTCTTATTTCTGAACTGATCGAGATGATCATCAATCAAGGGGGTCGGATAATTATCTTTAATCATAAGTTTATGTCAGTCTCATCTCCCCGTTTTTTTTGTGAACTAACACAATTAGACTCGCATAAGGAAGGAAAAGCTCTAATTACCTTGTCAGCCAACAGTGTATCCAAGTTTTTCCGCCACAACTATTTCTCTGAAAAAGACAATCTACCAGGGTGAAGTAATAACCATCTCAAAATTGTGTTCTATAAAATCAGTACCCCATTTTAAAATATATTCATCATTGTAAATATCTTTAAGCTTTTCTGAAACATCAAAGCTTACTTAAAGATATATATTTAAATTTTGATTGATGTTCGAAGATTTTAATTTGGAGTTTTTGACACGGTGAGTGCACTGATCACACTCATATCAAGAACCTTTGGACCTTGAGGGTTTCTACGTACATTTGCACGGTTTCTTCACTAGTTGCAATTAAAACAACGTACACTAACATTTTTTTCCAAAAGCGTCATCACTGCATTACTCCTTATTCGACTCAGTTTTTATCCTTGGTTCATATTCATTAGATAAATGGGACATCCATGTCTTTGACCTCGATCACTTCTTGAAATATTGCTCATTACCTTCAACATTTCAAATCCATCTTAATCATCATCACCATCAATCTATAGCTATAGCTATATGTATCTATATATCTCTCTCTGTCCCGCCCTGCATTCATCCAGTTTGCGTGGATGGGCTTCAGATCGTTTAACGATCTGGTGGGCGGTCTGCCTCTGCTGCGAAGTGCATCATCTCTGGGTCTCCATTCGGTTATTTTTCTTCTCTATCTGGCATCTATAATACCGGCGCCAAAGTCAAAGACTGATCCTTCAGTCGTACCACCTTAGCAATGTTGCCACCAGTACCTACATAGTAAATAACACTTGTTTTTATTAAAATCTGAATTAAGCATTAAATATTATACAACTTTTGTTTAATTTTTTTCCCCAATTTATGATGGACATGCGGATATTTGCTTCCCCGTGCTAATGTCTGTATTTGAAAATATTTCTATTTTATCTCCGGATTTAGACTTTTCAATTGCGTGACTTTTTATTTGATAAAATTGATTTGATCTCAAGATTCTAACCTTTTGCCTTTTTTATATTTGAAAAACTCCGCTTTTTATGTAATTCATATGCGTTAATAAACAATGTAAAAATTTCCTCTAATAACCTGGGTTTACTTCAGTAAAAAACACATTTAAGAAAATGCGGCTCAAGTTTGGCTTTAATTATGCTGGTTTCCCCTGATGATGGATATTCAAAAGAACACTAATAATTTTCGGAACACCACCCAACATGATTTAAGTAAAGCGACCAAAAACTAGTCTCATTAATCATATTTATACTTTTTAAGCAAATGATAAAACGGAATATAGGGGAAATAGTGAATACTTGACAATTTTAACATATTTTCGGGAAATTTTGGAACGCTATAGCCTTTTAATTTGCATCATAATAAATAATGACAGTGAATTTACGGTCCCCCGAATATCATTCATCTCGTTTATACGTATCATATCGTCGATCTAGCGTTACATAAGACCTAACTAAAAATTCATTTAAAACACGACATTCCATATTGTCTTCTGCCCATAGACAACATCAATCCTTCATTCCACACACACACTAAAAACAGCTGTCTGCCTGGGATGTAACCCGATACTTTTGAGAGTTGTATCGTCCGTCTCGTTTTCTCTTTGAAGGCCGCGTATCTTCCCTTTCTCTCGCTCCCATAAGAGCAAAACAAACACATTAAAATGAACAGCCCTGAATGCTGACAATGCCTATAAATAGACCATATACTTCTATATGGTTTTTAGAGGCGCGTTATCGTCGTACAGCATCTCTATCTACTAGGACCCTCGGCCGCGCTAAACGTTTTGTTCTCAGGAGAGTTGCATGATATACAGAGTGATTTTTTCTTGGCAATAAAATTATTTGATTTTCGGATGTATTCCGGTATTACCCACGCACTTATCTTAAATAGGGTCTATTTTTCATATTTTCTTGTAGAAAATTAGAGTTCAAAAACAGCAATAAAAAGTGAAAAAAATAATAAAAAGTTGGGTTCTTAAGACCACAGAACAGAAGTAAAAACTTCAACAACATTTTATGACATAAAAGTAATTTTTTTGTATATTTTGAAATTTGTTAAAATTTACCATATCGCTTGAAAAATACCATTCCATCTTCATATCGTTTTAAATGAGATTTCGGGCAAATAAATTTACTTATCTAACTACTGTTATATGTTTTGAAAAAAAGTTTGGCATTACCTTTCTGAAACTGGTTAAACTTTTATTGTCACAATTTAATATACAAGACTTTGGGGAGCAGACAGACGGAGCTCCGAAAATTCCAGAACAATCACCTTGTGTAATGCTTGTAGACCACACAAAACCTAGAAACAAAAACGAGAGAATTTACATCGCCCTGAATTGAAGCTTGAAGCCTGATGCATTCTCGTTCGGGAATTTTCGAACCTCCACCTGTTTGCTCCCCAAAGTCTTTTTTTAATACAATTATAACATTATTTCTTACTCTACAAAAATCATTTAGTTCATTACCGCTAAGAGTCCGTGTTCTTCAGTAATTCGCAGTATATATCTAACTGTCTCAATTAACCATTAAGCATTACTGTGAGACATACATTTTCAGTGGAAACCAAACTGAAAATCCCAAATTGCCAAATTTAACCTAAATTGTTTTTGATTAAAATTATAAAATGGCTGGCACATGTAACAAGTGTTCTGCTAAATGTATCTTAAAAGAACCCAAAAGTACTGGGAAGGTGTTTGGTTATCCATGTGATTTTTGCAAGATGGTTTTGTGTGAGGGCTACACTGGGGTAAGCTCCACAGAGATCAGATTCCTACTATTGTCTCTGGGTGAGGTTAAGATCGCCAACGCACAAAACATTGATTATTTTATGATTCAGATACGTGAAATATCTGAGGATGTTAAGAGCATGAGAACTAGCTTTTTGACCTCCCTTGATGAGATTAAGAAGGACCTCGACATCTTAAAATGATCCACATCAACACCAAAAATGATGACTGTAAATTAAATGCAGCGGTGATGTATGGCAATGTAATGTATGAGGTATCTGAGAGACAGAAGTAACGTGATGGTTTTTAATTTGCCCCTGAAGACTGAAGTTGAAGATGTTTCTGAGTCGAAAGTCAAAATGGTACACGTTTGTTTACGTTTTTGCTCCAGTATATTTTTGTGAATTTGATGTGAAAAAGTGACGAGAAAATTTTAATACTGTCGGTAAACGAGCCGGCAACATGGGAGGTGATACACCTGTTACTAATGCTGATCAAAAGGAAACTAAAAAAGTATGTGTTCACTGTTCTAAAAATGTTCAAAGTGAAGTTAAATGTAAAAAGTGTAAGTGCATCTTCCATCCAGCGTGTTTGCGACAGTCTGCAGAACAGAAAAAGGCCGTTTGTGTCCAGGTCTTTGACTTTGGCGCCGGTATTATAGATGGCAGATGGAGAAGAAAAATAACCGAATGGAGACCCAGAGATCATGCACTTCGCAGCAGAGGCAGACCGCCC
>JAEQML010068162.1:0-18480 GCA_016904865.1 Pissodes strobi | reverse complement strand
GCTATGATAACACTTTTACCTCCGCCGGCGGAAAAGTGAAAAGTAAAGCTCCGGCGGAGGAAAAACCAAACTTCACTGCCGCCTACACAGTCGAGTAATGACGGATTTACTGACGTTTGAAGAAAAAAATATTTTTTATTAGCAATTATTGTCGAATCAAATTTAACTAGATCAGGTGCTGGCCCCTGGTTAGCATCACAGCTCTAGTGAGATTTGTGCAAGTGAAACAAATTGAAAAGTGCATCTATCCACAGGTGCTAAAGAAAGTATTAAGGACGTGTTTCTAACTTTAATGAAGCGCGGTAATTTGTGCCTGAAAAAAGCTATAGAGGAAACAGCTTAGAAGAAAACCCTTTTCCACGGCGCGCGGCGTCGCGTCGTGGAAAATTACGCAAAAGACCATTTTAAAACGTAAAAAAGCAGTGATGCTGATGTTGTCAAAAAGTTAGACCGTGGTGATGAGGACATTATACGACGAAAAATGTATTGAAGATCAATATGTTCCAACTTTAGACAATTTTATTAAAATACTTGAAAGAGATGAAACTGAAATTTTCAAGAACTTTGTGGAAGTATATCCAAGGGATGGGACTTAAATTCAAAAAGATTAATAAAAGGCAAATTGTAATGGAATCCAGGCGTCTTCAAGAATGGCGGAAGGAATATTTTAGAGAAATCTGTGACTACAGAAGACAAAAAACACCAATAATTTATTTAACACTGGATACGACGATTGTAGCGGTAAGTGTGCGACACGTGCGCCGCCCGCGGTAAAACAATAACAATTTTACATGCTGGATCTGGAAACGGGTTTGAGCCGAATGCCTTCTCTCTCATGCAAAAACGTTAGAGACTCTTGGCCTGACTATCATGATGAGCATTTAAAGATCCTTTACAGGCGTAGCCGACTAGATCAAAATCGGCCTCTCCTATTGGTTGATTCATCTCGTATTAAGATATGTCTTCGTGATGCAATCAATTCCTCGTAAGAGCTCTTGTGGTGTAGAGGTTTAGATCGTTGGGTCTCACCTATAAAACACGGGTTCGAACCCCCTTGCTTTTTTTTTATTATTTTTTAAAGATTATGTTTATGCTTTTTTTTCTTGATTTTGGGTATGTCTTGGGTTAGATTGAGTTAGCACCTGGTTAGTTTTCTTTTCTTGAGCCCCCGTAGCGAGCGAAGCGAGCGAAGGGCCATGCGGATCGACCAATAGGAGAGGCCAATTTTGATATAGTAGGCTACGCTTGTAAAGGATCTTAAAAGGCTCATGATGACACAGCGGAGCTATTTGAAGATTGGTTTAGAACTAAATTATTGCCTAATATTCCGCCAAATAGTGTTATTGTTATGGATAACACGAGTTATCATGGTAGACAATTAGACAAAACACCTTGTTCAAACGACCCAAAAGCTAAAATTCAAGACTATATGTACGATAATGATATATATTTTCATGAAAACTATACAAAAAAAGAGTTATTGGAAGTGCCTAAAAGTTTGCCTATTAAAAAACAATAGTATTGCGATGAACTTGCGGAAAGTATGGGTTACCCAGTATTGCGGTTACCACCTTACCACTGTATATTCAATCCCACTGACCAAATATGGCACCAACTTAAAGCAGGAATTTGTCGTAATAATATTCACCTACAGTATTAACTTTAATTGATAGTGAAGCGAAAACAATTTCTCAAATTTCCTGGGAAAATTGTGTAAAACATGTAAAGGAAATAGATAAAAATGCAACAGAAAAATTAGTTATTAATCTAGATGACAGCAGCGATAGTGAAACAGATTTAGTTCAGTAATATGGAACTTAGTGTTAACTATGTAAATATTATAATGTGTTATATTATTATAATTTAATATAATATAAGTTAATTTATTTCCTGCCAACATAACAAAATTAAAATTTCAATTAAAAATAAACATCATTACTCCGGACATGAACGGATTTCTATTTGCCATTACAGACCTCACAACTGTGGTTGAAGGGTTTTATTGATGTTTCATTGTTATACATTATTGGGTTGTTTATTTTTTTGGAGTTTTTATTCGGGTTCTAATATTTCTGAATATACTTTACCATCTGTAGTCTTTGATATTGTCTCAATTCGATGACAATTTTTTTACTGAAATTCTGATCAGTCAGATAAATAATAGAAGTACACAAGAATAGTACACCACGTTCAGAAAGCACTTTTGTAATGCTTGTATTCCAAAGCATTACTGTAACCCTGGAAAGTTTACCCTTATTTTTCGTAAAAGCTAACGAAGTAAAATTTACGTATCGTTACGTACGTATAAGAAGAAGTAAACAGAGACTACTAATCTTATTGGCTACAGTTAAAATAGAGTGACCAGACGTCCGGATAAAGCCGGACTTGTCCGGCTTTTTCGCTTTAATCAAAATGTCAGACCGGCTTTT
This sequence comes from Pissodes strobi, assembly GCA_016904865.1. Classification (NCBI taxonomy): domain Eukaryota; kingdom Metazoa; phylum Arthropoda; class Insecta; order Coleoptera; family Curculionidae; genus Pissodes; species Pissodes strobi. The sequence continues at coordinate 16,051 of JAEQML010068162.1, read as the reverse complement.
TGTCGTGTCCGGCTTTTTACCAGTTTTTTTTTTTAATTAATGTTCACAACTGTATTTATGATGTTGCATTCAACTATGCACATTTTCCACATAAACGTAGTTTTAATTGAAGAAGAAAATACCAGTCCTAAGATAATTAAAAGCAAAAGGCTCTCCGAGCAATTTATACCATACGGTAATTTAAGTTCCCTAAGCGAAAGTGGATATCAATAAGGAGTAAATAACTTTAAGGAGCAAAAACGTGCCAATTTTATGTCTAATGCTTAGAGTATTTAAAAAAATGGAGCACTCCATTGGTCATTTCAATGGATGCCTTTAAAAAATAAATATAAACTTGAATTCAATGATATTCTACTTTTGATTCAATTTTTATCTCAAAAAGGAGTAGAAACTGATTACACAAAACTAATAGATTAATTTTTTTTTGTTAAAAGAAAGGTTAGCAAAAATGTAAACTGTGCAATTTTTATCATTCTTTTTTAATAAAAAGTGGTTTTACTATTTTAATTTGCTTAATTTGTGAATTTTACATTGCTATTCCTGCATATAATGCCGTCGAACGATTTTTTTCGTTAATTGCAGGGTAATGGCAAAGTTTACAGAAATTCTGTAAACTTTGGTAATGGGCAAGAGAACCAAACCGTTTTTCCATGAAATCAATAAAAAGCCTAATAGTGTTAAAATGTCCTGTGAGGAGTTTTATAATTATCTGACTGATAACCCTAACATTTTAAAACAAATTGGTTCTTCCGTTAAGTATAAGTATATAGGTAATTCGCAATCAGGCTTTTTTGTATTAGTTGTCCTGGTTATGTGCAAAGACATCTGATCACCCTAGTTAAAGCAAAATTTAATTTGATGTTTGCGACATAAGCGTTTACGCACGACAGTTTGTACTTGTCATTCTCTTCTTCGCTGTTGGACACAGACGGCAGTTACTCCTTTTTGCTTTTTCATGATGGCGTTCTTGTGATTCAACAGCTGATTAGTCAAGCTGAAGTACAGTTGAAATAGTTTCCCTCAATTTTCTCGAAAGAGATGACAATTTTTTAAACCTAATATGTTGACGATCTAACTATTCATGAAATCTAAGCATCTGCAACAATTTTGTGTGATGTTATGATTATAAATTACATAGGCAATCACTGAAGCAATATAGAGCATATTGTAAAACATGCAGAGTGACCGTCTTCTGGTTTTTCTATTGGAACACAAACTCTGATGATACATCATATCAAACGTATCAACTGCTCCCTTGGTTGAATTGTATGTATGGATGATTTCTGGCCTTAACGTCTCTGAATTGATGGATCCTACAAAATACATAGTTGAGAGGAGAAATGATGTTTTGTTTTGCTTAAATTTGTACGATACTATGTCATTTTATCATCATAAATAAACATCGATGTACCGCACTCACGAGTTTTACTATCCGGTAATTCTAACATCTAACAATATCTTTGCCAGTGGAATTCTAGTGAACCAATTATCCATAGTTATATGCCGATTAGTTCCATACAGTGGCACAGCCAATCGCTCATCGAATAAGTCAGCTAAAGGTCCTCCTTTTATATTCGTGTATTTATCTAGATATGGGTTTGGATTCAGCACATATTTGGTAGTTACATCGCATGCCATCACAATTTTAATAAAATACTTGTTAGGTTTATTCGGCATGTACATGCAGACAGGGCATCTTCCATGGAAACCTACAAGCTGCTTATCTATTCTATTCTCTATAAATATATCCCAAACGCTTATATTAGGACAAACTTGTTTTCCTCTTCCGATCTCCTCGTGTAGCGCCGCCATCAAATCTCAGGGTATTTATAAGGAATTTGAATCTATCCTTGCTCATTGTTGCTTTATATCGGTTATCAGAATATGTATGATCGAAAAGCAGATCATGTGAGAGCTGCAAATAAAAGTAATAACCATATCGATTAGGCTTGCATCTGAAACAGTAGCTTTTTGTATTTTATATCTCTCCCGCAATTCAGCAAATTGTATGTAGTAAGATTTCATTGAGAATATCTTCACTAAAAGGAATACTAAATGCTTCTTCCAACTCAATTGCCTTTCTCGCCAATTCTTTGCTAGAGTTACCCCTGAGATGTTTATGGGAGAAGCCTTCCATAAATATCCATTTCTTCAAGCAAGAAGGGATTTATCTGGTTTTGTTATACTTTTAGGAGCGTATAATTCACCAAGACTTTCAACTGCATGTGATATAGTGATAGCAGGGACCTAGTCTTTGTCGTAAATACTATCATCGCTGTCGAATGGACTTTCTTTCTCCACATCTTTTCCAATATCGTTATTGACATTATAATCACTGTAGGTTATAATAGCCTCCAATTCTTGACAAGTTAAAGGCTTGATATCGAAACGAAACCACATACCTTCAGGTATTTGACATATTTATGAATGAGTGAGTGAAAGGTAACAAAACGCTAAATTTACGTGAAATATACTCACGCGAAAGCTAACACGCCAATTTTACTTGCACTGTTTACAGCTAACCCTAATGTTAAAATACACTAGATTTGCTAGATCTTCAAAAGACATTACAATCATTAATAATAAAATGACAGAAAATACACGAATAAACTTAAAAAAGGCATCAGAATCATAATTCAAAACTCATTAACACTAAAAAATGCCTGACTGATGAGGAAGTCTTTTATCATTGTGAATGTCTCCACTCCATGCTTAGGGTGCCGATGGAGGCGATCCCTCACAAAGAGCAAGAGATATTATCGAAGATTCTGCATAATAGAAATATATACGGGTCAAGTCTGCCCACTACCGAATCTGTGTGAGAGTTCCAGCGGAGTCTGGGATCCATGTGCACCCCCAGAAACTTCACACTCTTAAGACACCTCCTCAGGAGGATGCTGTTTAGTTGAGAAAATAATACTCTGTGCCTTCCAAGCATTCAGGAAGAGGCGACTTGCCGTAAATCACTGATCCACCCTTTCCTGTGACTCATCCGACGCACATTGCCTCATCGATCTCACTTCCAATGCACGATATCGTAGTGCCATCCGCGAAGAGAGTGTGCTTACTCATAGGATCAGCATTTGGCAAGTCATTAATGTATGTTAGAAATAGAGGTGGGGCAAGTATCTTACCCTATGGAACACCCACTGATAGCACTCTCTTCGCCGATTCCACCCCACATAGCCACATACCCGTACTACTTCAAATCCGTTAGAAAGATAACTAGAGATTACTTCAGTGCTGGTATTGTATTTTGTAAATTTATTGAGAAGTAGCAGGTGTGAGACACAGTCAAAGGCCTTACTTAGGTCACAAATGGCCCCAGATAAGTACTCCCTGCTTTCAAAGGCTGCATTAATCTATTCAGCCAAACTCAAGATACCAAGGGAGTTGCAACGACTCCTCCGAAATCTAAATTGATTCTCTGCCAGAAGTGGGAGGACGCACTCTTGGAAGCGCGGCACATAGTATATAACTGTCATTCAGCCTTCAGGTATTGTCATGCACGTTCTAAATAAAATGAATACGTACATTTTACGTGGATTAGCTTTCTAGGGTTAAAAACTATGCACCTATACAAATAATTATTTTTCTTGTGACATCGCATTGCGATATGCTGATAAAGTTTTTCCCATAAAACTGACTATTTGCTATGATTAAAGATTTTTATTTGTTAAAGTTGTTTTTTTTTAGAAATTCTTGTTTTGTACACCTCCTTAATATCATATAATTTGTTTTAAGCATACTCACTTCGAGTCCCATGGGTCACCACATACACCACATTTGCCTTCGTTTTTCACCCACTGCCTCGTAAATCCACCGCAATACAATTCGTGATCATTGTAGTTATGTGGAGTATCGAATCCGTATCTCCAAGCTGAGGCGCGAGAAGGCGGTTCAATGAGACGACCATGTCCTTGAATCCAATCTACCAAGGACAGAAAAGTTGTAGAGAGGAAGAAGAGTCGAATTTTCATATCCTGAAAAGAAAGAGAAGATATTTTAAATAATATAGTGTGTGGCGTTTTCCAGGGCCAATATATTCACGATATATTTCACATTTGATTATTCACATTTGAGTTATATTTTTAATAATAAAATTTAAAGAAAAAATGTTATTAACTTCATTTATTCCCAGTCTATTTTAACAGTTATTGGGTATTAACCTTAAACAAAGCGCAGGCTACGTACGCGTAAGTCCCCAAACACTTTAATGAATATTTCTCCGAAATTGCACAAAGCTTGATTAAATAAATGTTCTGGATTTAAATTCAAGTCCATTAGGCGTGTTCAACTGCTTGACGCCCATCAAATAAATAGCTTCTCATTTTCTAAATTCTAATATATTACGTGATCATAACAACCTAAAAAAAGTAGTCGATACGTAAGCGTATGTGCTAAATGTAGATTTATTAAACTCAGCAAATAACGTTCTGATAGGTATATGTTTTTGGAAAACTAACAAATATTTTGTAGATAACTATATTCATGTTGCGGATTCATTTGTTTGTATTAAATATTTACCTTTATCGCAACTTGAATCTTAATAATTGAAGATTGAATAGGATAAGATAGGATAGGATCTTTACGGTCATGGTCTCAGGGTGTAAATTGGCACAAGTGTCAATTAAGTGACCTTACCGAAGTTGAAAAGCTTACAAAAATACTTGACGGTTCGAGTACCAATCTGCTCTCATTGTCAAAAGCGCGAAATATAAAAAGGAAATTAATTAAGTAGTAGAACAATTAGAACTTTTGGAATAGTAAACAGTAAGAAGTTTGTTTATTTTCGAATTTGACTACGACAAATTAATTTCTCCAAGTTAAATTCAGCCCAATAATTTCTGTGAGTAAATATAATTTTAATTCTATAGTGTATTTTTATTAACCATGACATTGGAACACACACTGAAGAGAGATCCTATGGCGCTCGACGAGCGGTATGTGTTTGAAGCACGAATAAATGAATAGTATATTTAAATAATGTTAGCATTATCAGGATACGATTAAAACATTAAATTTATAATCATCTCCATTCATACAAATACGAGTACCTACAAAATACAAATACACACAAAATTATATTTTTGAAACGCCTAATTTCAAATCTTTAATCTTTACCTCAATTTTTGGCTGTGATTACTGGCCACCCAGTTCTCACTCAACACTATACGAATGCCACTGCCAAAGTGTTGAGTATCTTTATGAGCAATACCCCGGGTGCAATATTGTTTTGGGGAGGTGGCTACAACTTGCCCGGTGCGGTTTGGGATAAAGATAATTTTGGTTTATCTGTTGTTTGCCCCAATAATTCTCCAGCTCATTTGCTAGTGGACTGTTTTGGTTTTTATATTCTCTTTCAGCTTAACTTTATACCTAATGACAGAAATATAATTTTAGATTTATTATTTTTCAGCCTTGGCAACCTTGTAATTGCAAAAGCATTCGATTGTTGCCTAATAATCTCAATCTCATCAATATGTGACGGTAATACCTCTGTTATAAAATCGTTCAAATATATTTTGCATGGTTCCAGAAAGGGCTTTAGATTTAGAACACATTCCCTGCAGAGACTATTCGTGTACTGTGATTCCCTGTTGTATAATGAAAATTTAGACAAAGTTTTACTTGTCGGCAATAGTTCACATTTACAATAAGATCCCACATATAATAGTTCTCACGTAATTAGGTTGTGCGATAAAAGATCCTGAAATCCTGTCTAGCGCGATGAATTCTGCAATTTTGTATGGCAACCCGATATAGGTAAGACTTAAAAAATTGGAAACGACGTTTGGCAATAGGGATCACCTACGCATCGATCGATCTGGTTATGGAAGAAGGAAAAGAAGTATAATATAGGGAAGGTAGACAATCAAAAGAGATGCAGGGAGACACTGCTGAATAATTATTGGGAAATAGGATGTGGAAACTTACGTAAAGTTCGTATTACCATACGAAGGCAATAACAGGACATGGCATCATCGGAACGTACTCTGTATAAAACTTATCATTATTTCTCAAAGTACGATTTTTTACGCAGATTCTCATCTAATAATCGATTTTTTTCACCAAAATAATATATTTTAAGAAAAAAATAATAAAAACTTGTAAGTAGCCCGATTTTCGAGTTCGCTTGTTTATTCACCGAAATGTCACTAATCGGTAGGTAGGCAAGTTGCGGTACTATGGCAGAATTCATTTAAAAATTTGCGTCCACCCTAGTGCCAATATTTCACGGTTATCGACTCAAATGGGATGCGTTTTAAGATCCTTTACGGCACTACCAGGGACGGTACATAAGAACTGCAGAACCACCAAAATTTTGAAGAAGCTATTTGACTAATTTCTTATCCTTACACTAAATAATTAACGATTCATCAAAATAATAATGTAAACTTAAAACACCCAATTTTCGACCGGGACTGCTATTATATATGCCATTTCCGCTAATATACACTGCGAACACGCCGCCGATGCCGGCCGGTGTATACTCTAGACGGACTACAGTTCACCAGTAAATTTAATAGAATTTCCTCGCGACTATATGTGAATGTCCTTATATGGACTGCTATTATTCGTGCACAGCTATTCTTCTCAACCTAAAGAATGATACAGTTGTCAATTCGCAGCAACGAGCTATTTAATTTTAATAGGGAAAAATTCGCAATTATTTAGCTGCATTCGTGACAGTACTTGCCGGCTTTTACAAATATAATCTCGCGCGCGTTTTATATAGCTAATTTGAAGAGACATTTATTAAGTAATTGAAGTGTCTAGTTTGTTGTAGTTGTATTGTATCATTTTTGTTTCTTGTTACTGTAAGTAGGTTGCTGTGTTGTATAGACTGTAGCGTTTGATACAAATGGATGTAGTGCATAATTTAGTGAACGTTAAAAGATTTTTTAAATACACTTAAGAGGAAAAACTTGAATTGAAAAATAGAGGTAGGCCATTATCAGATATTTCTATTGAGATAGGCGGTGTTAGCAGAGGAAAACCTTACACACGTCACTTTAATAAAGAGATTTATTCTCGAAATGACTGGATTTGAGGATGCAATAAAAAATTACCTTTTTTGCTTTCCATGTGTAGTTTTCGGAGGTGATCAAACATGGTCGGAGACAGGTGTAAGAGACTTGGTACATTTAACGGAAAAAAATAAAGAAACATGAAAATTCGAAAAATCATATTCAAAATGCTATGGAATGTGCTTTATTAGCTACAGTTCACCAGACCCGGCGGTGAGGTGGCGAGGCAGACGCCTCGGGAGGCCGATTTTTAGGGGCGGCCGTTTTTATTTTTTCTATAAAGTTTTAATGTGTTTGTCTGCAACACGGTAAACACTCTCGCAATGAATACCTATATGTTAGATTTTCTATTTTTTTTTGGAAAATAAAACACGCCAATCACAAACACTATTTTACTTCCTCTTTATTTCAATATTCGTACAAGAATGATCTAAGCCCGATACGATACAGTCATCATATCTTCGAGCGTTTCGTATTACATAAACATAAACAGAAAACAGAGAGATGATGACAAACTATTTCATAAAATACTTTCGCTGACATTATATTTTTTGTGGCTTTATCGTTTTGCGTTCGAGCAAAGCTCACACGGCCAATTCTGACACTAAATTCGTCCTCGAATTTTACCTTTTATATTGCCCATACTACAAAAAAACATCTTCATCATATATTGCAAAGAGCACGTCATTTCAACGTCTGATACTCGTGATCCGGACGCAAAGAGCAGGTCTTTCAGCAATTAATAAAATATCACTCATGGTTGCAAAGAGCACGTCATTTCAACGTCTAGATACTCATAATCCGGACGCAAAGAGCAAGTCTTTCAGCAATCAACAAGACATCATTATTCATCAATGCAAAGAGCACGTCATTTCAACAAGCAAGGCCTAGTGACCTTGATGCAAAGAGCAAGTCTTTCAACACACTTTTTTTTTATTATTTTTTTTTATTTTTATTTTATTTTTATTTTTTTTTTATTTTTTTTTATTTTTTTTTATTGGGCCATTAATATTTTACTTTTGTCAAGTTCCAATAAACCAAAGCTCACACTGGCATACATTAGCAAGTACTTATTGTAACGATAATATAATAATTAACATTCCTATCGCTAAACATAACATCCAAAAATTTATAATAACAAACTGTTCACAACAACACATTAAAATGATCATTTTAAACATAAAATATTATAACAATAACAAAGGAAGCAATAGTTATCAAACATTATCTTCTTCAAATTCGCCTGGTCATATCCGAATCATGTCATTAGCAACAATTATTTTGGGATTAGTAGCCAAATTTTTAATTTCTAGCCGGTTTGAATAGGTTGTATTAAGGGTTAGTTACAATTTTTGAAACACGCTCGCCCATTCTGACTTTTTGCTATTTTTTGAAAAAACATTTATCAGAATTATGCCCAATTTTTTTGCAGATTTCGCAATGATCCATAATTCCGGGTAGATTCGAGCTACTAGCGTTATTAGAATTGTCATTGTCAGACAGCTTACGCCATTTAAAACAATTTCGGCTGATATGGCCAGGTTTTTTACAGTTATAGCAAACTCTTTCATCATTATTATGTTCAAACGGATTCGGGCGTTTTGGCGCCACTACTTGAAGCTGAGAAGTGTGTTTGTTAATTTGATAATTACCAAGTAAGTTAAGTAGGGTTGAAATCGAATCAACTTGGCTATTAAAAGCCGCCGTTTTAACATGCGTGTCTGTTATATCACCAATAACTAACTCAACTGTTTGACTTTCACTCAAGTTAAAATTTAAAGCATTTAACAACGATACTTTTTTCCTAGCATACTCACAATAACTTGTAGCTTGATCACTTCTATACATGCTTGCCTTACGTAAACGGTCACTGAGGTTTCTTTTTACAGGATAGAGCTGACAAAGCTCGAGTCGAAAATTAGCCCAAATTTTATTTGCTGGGTGCCAGTTGTCGTACCAATCCTTTGCGTCACCTGCCAGGGCGCTGGCAGCCCTGCACACCTGTTCAAAATCAGTCCATTTGAACGTAGCCGCTAAGGCTTCCATCTCATCACACCAGCCGACCGCTCCTGCATCGTTTTTTGAGGGGTCGAAAGCTGGAATGTTTATTGGCGGGGAGCGTGCTGGCACCACCGTCGCGGCTTGTTGAGGACGCTGCTGCATTTCATGAAGAACAGCAGTTAAAACACTGGTTAATTCTTCCATGTTTGTACACAGCACTTTTTTTTATCAACTATTACCGCGAAAATAACACTTAAAACAATGACTTACTCGCGCACGCATACGCGATACAAACTAGGCTGCACTATAAATTTTCGTGGTCCCTTTAGTGAGTGAATCCCGCACTTCTGATGTTAGATTTTCTATTTTTTTTGGAAAATAAAACACGCCAATCACAAACACTATTTTACTTCCTCTTTATTTCAATATTCGTACAAGAATGATCTAAGCCCGATACGATACAGTCATCATATCTTCGAGCGTTTCGTATTACATAAACATAAACAGAAAACAGAGAGATGATGACAAACTATTTCATAAAATACTTTCGCTGACATTATATTTTTTGTGGCTTTATCGTTTTGCGTTCGAGCAAAGCTCACATATACATATTTATTTTTTTTTACTGAAATGTTTAATCTAAAAACCCGTACGAAAATCAAAATTAGGTAAATTGTTTACAAATTTAATGCCGCCCGCGGCGTTCTTTTAACACGGCACAAAATAATTTTCTAATTAACCTAAGTCTTGAACCTAATAAGGTTGGCTTAAGTTTAAATAAGTGAGGACATGAAAAAGTATAATTTCATAGTTAACTCGCTAGTTAATATGTAAATTTAAAAATATTAATAAAATTTTCCTAGTTTCATTCAGTACCTTTTTATACATATCGTCATTTGATATTCAGCCACAGTAGGAGTAATCTGTGATTCAGCTAAAATAGTAGAAGCCAGTGAGGTAAGGCGCTAGGGCGCCTCATTCCCTACTTGGATAATTAAATATTTAAAATAGTTTTTGACAAGGATTTTGTTGATCGTATCAAAAAAGGGGAAAATGTATGTAACAAAACCTATTTTTACCCTGGAATTGATTTTTATAAAACAAGAGAAGCTTTTAATTAATAGCTTTATATAGCTCTATTCTATATATAGGTTTAAAAAACGTTTTATATTTAATGATAATTTTTTTAATGAAATATTTTTGCTGGGCGAATTTCTAATTCATCATTTTACGCCGTTTGACCTTGAAAATTCTAAAAATATTCGCGCATATTTGCACCTCCGGCGCCCTTTTCCGAGTGTATACAAGTGTTTCGATTTTGCCTCCCCCTGAGCAGCACTGCCTCTTTAACAGGTCACGAGCCGCCACTGGGCACTACGCTATATTAGCCGCTTCTGATTGGTGGATTGACGTCACTTTCACTTTATTTACGGTCCAGTCCGTTTATTCCACCAGGTCTAGTTAGTAGTTAGTCTAGTGGTTAAATTCTGTATTTGCGATACGGATGGCCCACGTTCAGTTCCCGTCGGGAGCAAGACATGTTTTCTGTTTGTTTCTTTTTGTAAATTAGGGCCTTGCGTGAAGAGTTAACAGTACTCTATAAAGTGACGTTAACGCACCAACCAGAACCGGCTAATATAGCATAGTGCCGTAGGACTGTAACAGATCGTATTACGCAAATGAGATTATCTATTCGTGTGGTGACTAGGGTTGCTAACTTTCAAAAAGCTATTTGCGGGTTTTCGGGCTTGAAAATCCGGGACAGCCTTGAGCCATTCCGGGACACAGTTATTTATTGAAAAGCCGTAGACGGACTATTTTTTTTTCGAGTTGATCACTAAAGCACGTTCAGCACGGAGCTGCATTACGATGGTACAAATTACGATCTCAGGTTGAGATTGTCAACCTTACTTTAGCTATTTATAGCGATACATCTGAATAGGAACATCGATGGAAGTCATAATTCATAATGTAATAAGTGCATTGAAAACATATTGAGAATTCGCGTTTCGCGTGGTTAATAATACTGTTACGTATTTATTTTTGTTTTGAAATCCATCTTTTGTCATTTCCGGGACAATTAGCGTTTCGCAAGTGATGCCTGCGGGACGGTTGGTAAATGACAGCACTAAGGTAGCAACCGTAGTGATGACCCCTGCGGCATGGTAGATGTAATACTCTCTTAATTTTAAAATCGATATTGGCTTGGTTTTCTTTTAGTGATATTAACGCGTACTAGTTCTAAAATGTCGTGCCGCCATTAGATGATATTGACAGGGAAGGAGTTAAAATTTATTTTAGCATGTCCTTTTTAATAAATGTCGAATTGTTATTTTCTTTCGGCTAGCTCGTGTGATTAATTCACATACACCTTGGTGTGTGAAAATCCTGCAGCAATGTTTTCGAGATCACGAATATATTGATGATTTACAGGTTTTTTTCCGAGGGATTTTCTTTTCCTCCCTCCCATGTGAAGAGTCAGTCAGTCCTTTCTTTCTTCATACCTTCCTTTGACAGAGGAAGGCTTCCAGCTTTACGAGAGGAGTCGGTTCTACTACCTTTCTACCTTGTTGGACCTTAGATATCCTGGTATTGTTGGTTTTCTTCCTGGAGAATCCTGGATTAGTCCATCGGATTAGTTTTTTTGAAATGTAAATATTTGATTATCGTTCGAATTAAACTATGGTAATCAAGCTTTGACCCTCTATTCTTTATTTTTATTTGGAGTGCTACGAGTGCTTTCGTTAAAACTTAAACAAGTTGAAATTTTGGTTTAATAACGCTCTGACGTACTAATCTCTCTCTATTTCACGGATGTTTCAGTATGTAGCAATCAATACTACTATTGATATTACGTCCTAGTGGATTCTGCGTTATCCTTTAATTTTTTTCCCTTCTACTAACTTTTGCAAATAAATCTTAAATAAGCTATAACTTTCCGAACAGGCTCGAGTTCCTCACCGTTCATTGGCCCTATTTTATTGAAACCTTAAGAGTGAAGTAAGTATATTTGATTTTAATTATTTGGGCTCAATATTTGAATTAGATTTATTGATTTATCTTTATTCTAAATTATGTTTTTAAATATTTTTTTATTATTATTGGTAAATTTCTGGCGTTCACCGCTGATTTATTGTTCATATTGTTGAATAAACAGACTTATATCAGTGATACTAAAATCAATAAATTAAACTTCTTTATTAGCTCTTAGGTTTCTTGTTTATATTATAACCATGAACGGCGTAGTGACGGAGTGTTTATGTAAGCATAAAAGCTTAAGCTTGTTCAAAATATACAGGTCTACATTTTAGAGATATATTGTGAACTATTAAAAAGCATTAACTAAATATCACCGTTGATCACACTGTCGTAAGTGTGAACTTGAACTTGTTATACAGGGTGTCCGGAAATAGCGTCGTCAAATTACAGAGGGTGATTCTACATAAGAAAACATGAAAATTTGTTCATATGAACATAGGTCCGAAAATGCATATTTTCCATGTGTGTCAAACTTTTTATAAAAAATCAGTTATTTGTTAATATCATAAATATGATTTTACTGATTTTATTGAAATTTGGCAGAGTTATCTGTAGTAATAAGGGACTCATTTAGCCTTAATTAGATTAAAAATATAAAGTTCAGTGGCATCACACCGAATATTATTGACAAAATAAGTGTGCGCCGCTGACTTTTTCAAACACTTTATATTTTTTTCGTATTAAGCAACTAAAAATACAATATTTTTGATTCTCGAGTTGTTTTCGTATCTTGCTTCGTTTTCGATAAAAAAAGTAAAAACCGGTTTATTACATTTCCAAACTTTTTTGATAAAATCGATATTTTTATTTATATCTTGAATATGCTTTTACCTATTTTGTTGAAATTTGATAGGGTTATCTGCAGTAACAGGCGGCTCATTTAGCCTTTATTAGATTAAAAATATAATGTTCAGTGGCATCCCTGGGGGTAGCATACCGAATATTATTCACAAAGAAATGTGCGCCAATGACTATTTTAAACATTTTATATCTTTTTAGTATTAAGCAACTAAAAATACAACATTTTTGTTTCTTAAATTGTTTTCGTATCTTGCTTTGTTTCCGAGAAAAAAAAATAAAACCAATTTATTACAGCGTTTGATGTAGAATTTGGTGCCCTAAAGACATGCAATAAACTGGTTTTTTTTTCTCGAAAACGAAGCAAGCTTCGGAAACAATTCAAGAAATAAAATTGTTTTTTTAGCTGCTTAATACGAAAAGAATATCAAATATTTAAAAGAGTCAGTGGCGCACATTTCTTTGTCAATAATATTCCGTATGATGCCTCCGGGACGCCACTGGACATTATATTTTTAATCTAATTAAGGTTAAATGAGCCGCCTATTACTACAGATAACCCTATTTAAATTTCAACAAAATCGGTAAAGGCATATTTAAAAAATGAAAATATGGATTTTATCAAAAAAGTTTGGAAATGTAATAAACCGGTTTTTACTTTTTTTATCGAAAACCTTAGCAAGATACGAAAACAACTCGGGAATCAAAAATATTATATTTTTAGTTGCTTAATACGAAAAAAATATAAAATGTTTGAAAAAGTCAGCGTCGCACACTTTTTTTGTCAATAATATTCGGTATGATGCCCTCCGGGACGCCACTGGACTTTCTATTTTTAATCTAATTAAAGCTAAATGAGCCCCTCATTACTACAGACAACCCTGCCAAATTTCAACAAAATCAGTAAAATCATATTTAAGATATTAACAAAAAACTGATTTTTTATAAAAAGTTTGAAAACTGCATTTTCGGACCCCTGTACATATGAAAAAATGTTCATGTTTTCTTATGTAGAATCACCCTCTGTAATTTGGCGATGCTATTTCCGGACACCCTGTATAAACATTCACTGTTAATTATAAACAACTTGAGCGGTCGACGGGAGCGATTTTAATCCTTAATGATGCAGCCATCAGCATTTTGTAACATACAAATACGCAGGCAAACGCCAAGTTCATCAGGCTTTCGGGTCTCTCAAACCGCTCAGTCTAGTTGCGGTACAGCACACAGGTGCGTACACTTCTAGCTGTTCTATCCCACAACCCCCATATCTGCGAGCACCTGGACACAGGTCCAGGGCGATCAGGTCCTTACCTAACCTGGGTGGACGTATGCACAGGTATACGGCATCTAGGGGCTACTAACAGTAGAGAGTCGAATTTACGAGTGAAGTATCAGAATTTCCAGTAAAGGGAGAGTTTTTGGGGATTTTTAAAAAGTAGTGAAAGTGCCTTAGAAATCTGTGAAAGCTTAAACCAGAAATACTTACCTTATAAATATCAGAACGAATACATAAATAAAAGACAACTCCGCTCACATAAACTTTATTAATAAAAGTGACGTCGCTTGCTAGAAAAACTCTGAACTAAGCCTCCCTAAGCATTTATATTAATTGGGTTAACTTGGGTAAACTCTTAATTCATCTATAAACTTAAACACGCCTTTATTAGTATACAGTCTAACCGTTGTTAAGTTTGTTTGTAAATAAACTTGTTATTGTTTTTATCGATGTGTCTCCTTTATTATCTCTTCTCAAGTTGACGTAGTGCGTTCCTAAATCTGAGCTACTCTCCTAGATGCTAAGTAAGGCGTGGCATTACAGTTAAAAAATACAATTCGTGACAATATATAGAGTTAGTATTCTATCGACTTGCTTCCCGTGCTGTCTATCCAAAGACAATTAAATATTATAAAATCAAATTATAATCTTATATTTATTAGTTCATTTCCTACTACTTCATATTTCATTTTGGTTGCGAAGCCTAAGCAAAAACGAGTTCCATATTCCAACTTCGGGATTTTCTGATTTGTGCCGTCTACAAGTTGGCGGCGTCTTAAATAAATACCCTCCCCCCTACTCTCCGATATTTGAGCTAGTGCCTAATTTGCATGCTTCGATGATCACTCGTTCTGGCCTACGCATCGGTAAATGCAAATTTTCTTAGTTTCAATTTTTAATTTAACTTTATTCAATCGCAGTTTCTTCTAATCTGAAGTGAAAGTAACTAAATAAAATTAGAAGGCAAGAAAGTGGGTGGCAAACCTTCATTTTTTTACCTACAGTTTGAAGTTTTTATATTTTACCTCAAAAGTCTATTTTGCCGAGAACTCCGAAACAGAAGCATTTAGAAAGCCTTTTTCCTCTTAATTCATTATTAAAATTAATAAATTCTTTCAACAGTGAAAAATCGCACAGGTGACGTAATAACTAGGAAACAGAAAATCGGGTCGCCAATAACAATTGACTGAAAAGTCCACTCTTCGCCATTTTCGAGAAAAATGTTAAATATCTAAAAACTACATAGCCGAGTCTGGCATCTCAGTGCGGACTCGGGGGTTTAATGGTTGAGTATGAGTAGCCCTAGGCTAGACTTCGCCATTATTCTCTTGTCTTTGCACTTGGAGTTATATTGTCTTATTATTATTTTTTTTATAACTGTTTAATAAAGACGATTTTGATTTTATTTGCATATTTTGTTGTGTCAAGCGAGTATGGCAGCGACGCCGACACGTTGGCTCTCTGGTTGCGTCTCCGCTGACTTGGCTTAAATGTTCTCGAGCCGCCTTTACCCGAACGAAGGCCACATAGCCGAGTCTGACGCCGAGTACTACCCTGGAAAAAGTGTGCAAAAGAAATTTTCACTTAAAAAAAAACGAACAAGCAAATACTGCTGATTATGTGCCAAAGAGGACACCCCGGATCATACATACGTATTTTCGGTGTAATAAGTTTAAAAATTGTAAACTAAAGATTATAGGTGGCTGGCTTTAAGATGCAACATCGAAATAACTAAAAATAATATCGGGTACCTATTGTTGCCTTCTGAAGGTATTTATGAAAGAAAACAAAAATGCGGGAAAAGAAAAATAACACTAACCATATCTGAAATACGGGAAGGGTTTGGTGGGCCGGCTCCAAGATCGGTAAAAGAGTAGGTTGCCTAACTTCGCAGGTGGTCCCA
>MU194603.1:0-17770 GCA_016904865.1 Pissodes strobi | reverse complement strand
TAAAAATGGAAATGTTATAGTTAAGTTAAATCCTGTGAAGTGATTCGGTCAAACTTTCAGGAGTATTTAATTACCTATTCAGCAATTAGCAAGAATGTCACAAGAACTCAACTTTATACGGGGCTCGCTTAAAAATAGACCGCATAGAGGAACGACATTAAAAAGATAGTTTTTACGAACTGCTTTAAACGGGTGTATTCCTGAGGTAACACACTACACAGACAAACCTGAGATACTGGAAGCTGGTGTTGGTGTTGCTCGGCGTCACAGGTACAGGTGGTACTCGCAGCAACAATCCAGGTGGCAGCTACTTGAATTTTCGAATGTAACCAATACAAAAAGGGGCCTACAAAAGAACCGAGACTAAGAAAGCTGTTCTCCGACAACACTTCAGGTAGGTAAATAAAGTAATATTTCATTATATACTTAAGAAGAGCCATAGATATAAAACATTCCAAAAGATGTAAGAATAGTTAAAAAGAACACTTACCAATGAGTTATCAGTGGCCTCTCACAGACAAAATCAGGAGTTTTTAGATGTTTAATCAACTATATTAAAATTAGCACAATGCTACAACGGTGCAAGACACATTCTCTTCTTGCCACCAGTTATGAAAGTTAAGATTATTGTATTTGTATTTGTACACGTGAGTGGGTCCAAATAGGACCCTCCACTGCGACCCTTGGTCTATTGTGGCTCACATCTGTGTTTCCACTATGCCAGAGGCTCGATCCTTTTCAAGAAATCGAACAGCTTTCTGGGGTGGATAGTTTTCAAATCTGCAAGTGTGATTTGAGTATTTCCAAAGACTGTTTGTCTGGTTCTTTCCATTGCTGGACAGTGGCATATAACATGCTCCATTGTTTCCTCGTCCTCCAAACACAAGCGGCACTCCGTTTCTTCGGAGAGCCCTATCTTGTTCATGTGGCTTCTTAGCCGACAGTGGCCAGTGTACATGCCAACTACAGCCTGTACCTGCTGCCGGCCAAGTTGAAGAAGCTGTCCGGTTCTCATTCCTGATGGCAGATTCACCGCCAACTTTGAATGAGTTAGGCCTGGTAACTCTCTCCAATTAGCTACAAATTGATTTTGTGTCCACCTGGAGAGGGCTTCTTTAGCTGTGTTATAAGCTATTCCCAGTACTGGTTCTGGTCCTATGAAGGCCGTTGCGGCCGCCTGCTTCGCAAGAGCATCAGCTTTTTCGTTTCCTTCATATCCTGTATGTCCAGGTATCCAGATCAATGTAAGTTTGTTCTCTCTCCCTAGTTTGGTGAGTAGTTCCTGGCAGTTCCATACTGTCTAGATTAACTCCTTAGAGTAAAATCGGCAGGAAATGCCCAGAAAACCACAAAACAGCTCTGTAGTAGCTTTCTTTTGACGAAATTCTACAAAATTCTCTGTTCTCTTTTTTTTTTAAACAAGGTCCTGAAACCATTGGTAACAAATCCAGGGATACCTTTGATGAAAATAAATTTTGACAGACACATGACATATCTGTTTGACTGTTATACATTTTTGAGATTAAATCAGAATATTTTACTACTTTTTCCAATTTTCTATGATATTTCAGAAGGATTTGTGAAAAGTATCTGTTAAAAACCTAAAGACCTTACAACAAACCTTCCAGGTAGCAACAATTTTACTCCTTACCACTCATATTTGCAACAATTTAGATCTTTGTTATTGTCTTGATAACTGACCTGCACATTAATTTTAATAAATTTAATTGTAGTTGCAATAGAGAAAGGTATTATTAAGTTACTTGTAAAGAAAATGGTGTCTAAAAGTTAAATTTGATTTGAAATTAACCAGTCTACAGTTTGTATAAGAGAAATTTAGTACTTAAAATTGTAAACTTCCGATCTTTGGGTAACATAACGATTACCTACCTACTAAAAAGAATACAAGAAACTTAAGCATTCAATACATTAATAATCAATACATTAATTTACAAAGCAAAATTAAGGAAGAGGCGAGTAAACATATGCACGGCTTGGCAATATATGTGAATAGGCTATGAAATTCATTTAGAAGAACATTCTGTGATCTAATTATTGTTTTATTTGCTTTTCCAGAGTTTTGGCTGATCCATGAATACAGAAGGTCGAATGGAAAAACTCAGTTGGCAAAAGTGATCAACCATTAGTTAAAATAGTGAAGGTGATTTGATGTAAATTATCACTAGAAAATAAATGCATTTGGACTAACCAGTTTAATATTTTTATTCGATCTAAATTTTAAGAACTAAGCTCTGGTAAGTAAGATTTATCCTGATTTTGTTTTATTCAATGGAGTATTTTCAAACCGTAACAACTCTTTGTATTCCATAAAATTTTAATTCAAAAGGACCTCTAAATTAGCGTAACAGAGCGCTTTCGGCCGGTGCCATCATCAGTGTTACCTGGAAAGTGAGTAAAAGAACCACCCAGTAGTGGAGAACAGTGAATGCTGTCGAATTTTGGGTTAAGAAATTAAAATTTGCAATCGGCATTGTTATGTACATTATGGCATGAATAAAATTGTATTTTGAGATTTAAATTTGAATTTTGAATTCTGAATTTGTTAAGACATAAAAGATGTTAATTAAAAATTGTAAATTAAGCCTGATGAGTTTTTGCGTGATTTTTTTTTGTTTTTCAATTTTTAGTTGCTCGTCATTATCGTTTTCACAATTTGCCTAGCGAGCTTTTAGAAAACTCGTTACAAATTGGATCGAATAGCATTTTCGAAACATGTCTACACTGGGATTTATATTCCATCCACCATGTTAATAGTCGAAAAGAAATTTTCCAGGAAGTCCTGATTTAATCTGTTAGTTAAAAGAAAAACCGATTTTTTTTTGTATTTCTCCGATTCAAATAAGGCATGTATTGCATTGATGATTTGAATCATACCATCAAAACAAGACGGCCTTTCTGCCTTCGAGTTTTTTAACTTTGAAAAATATCTAAGCCTTTTTTAAAAGTTTGGAATATTATGGTATTTTTGTCTGACAAAGCACAACCGTAAGAATTTTTTGAATAGACCCGTTTACTATTTAAAGAATCAAATAAATGATTCATATCTTCCAAAATATTAGCAGTATGAATTCCATCCGCATGGCCCGTTTTTGACACATGTTTTTACCGCTGCGGCAACAGTATGGGACAGAACCTGTAAGGCTAATTTAAAGGACATCATTTTGGGTTAATATGTTTCTGAGAAAGCTTTGGCATGGCTCGTGCCGTATTCGAAGACTGATCTATTGCAAACACTCTTTTAATATGATCAAAACTTATAATGTTCTCGAACAAGGTAAAATTATTCTGTAGCAAGTTATACCGGATATTTTTGAATAAATGAGGTACATCAAATAACCCAAAAATGTTGTGTTTCTGATAAAGGAAAAATGGCGTTTCAGCACTTATTTCTAACAAACTAAAAACTTTTCTATTGTTTGTATCATGATCACAAACGATTGCCTTTGGAAGAAATACAACAGCATTTAAATTATCGAGGGCGTACAAAATTGAAGAATTACATTTTTCGCCTTTTACCGAGGTCCCGGAGACAAAATATGCCAAAGGCAATTTGCATTTGTGATACAGGCCTCGAATAGAAAAAACTAAAACTTGTTTAGCATGTTTCAGAAGACGTCCTAAAGGACTAAGATCCTCGGAACCTTCAATAATTTAATTTTTTTTGGAATATTCCAAATCTTTTTAATCGACATTTCGGCAAAAGCCAAAATACATTTCCGTTCTTCACTAGACATGGTAGAATATTTTTTTTAAAGGTGATTTAAAACAGTTTTGTCGATTCCCGTTTTAAAGATGCATTCTCCAACCCAACCTCGTATACTAGAAACACTGGGGAGAACTAAACCTTGCCGCTTTAAAAAGCGGTAAGCTGAGGGAGATTTATAATAATAGGAAATCTTTCTCCCGCGCCTTTTACCGCGAAACTGTATCCCCACAAAACTTTTTGCTGCTAGTGACAAACAAGCCATTGCGGTAATGAGCAATGAGGGGACATTGACCTTTTGTCTTTTAATTTTTGTGCTCAATCTGATGTTTTTTTGTCTTAATTCTGCAAGCTTGCCGCATTTAATTTGCCTTTTCAAAAAAATTTTTTTTGGCTTATCAGTGGTATTTACTTTTTGAGCTGGTCCTATAAATTGTTTTGGCGCAGAAGGTGCGGAGGAGTTTAATTGATTGCTGTTATAAAAATCCGTTACCAAAATGCCTTTCGCATACATAAGTGCGGTAGATTTCTTCTTTTGGTAAACCAAGTAACTTCTGATTTCCTACAATATAAAGTTATTTATACAGGATGGTTCCTTAATGACACGCTAATATTTAAGGAGGTGATTGTTGGACCCATTTTAAGAAAAAACTTCATATGAACATATGCCCTAAACGTCTTAACTTTTGAGATATACCGGGTGTCAACGAAATCGTTTAACAATGCACCATTCGAATGTTTTTTTAAGGATAAATTTGTAACTTTGGTTGAAGATATAGTTTATGAAAACTCAGATTTTTCCCTAAAAAATAAATGAATATCACTTCCGGTTTGACCGGAAGTGAGCAGGAGGCAAGAATTTCAAATACAACACTGCATATATTTTTACATATATGAATAGAGCTTGAAATTGCCATTTTAACCATGTATCACAAGTTGCCATTTTTTCTCAAAATGGCGGCGTAGAGGGCATTTATCCCAAATTCAATATGGGTGCATTTTGACATCACCATTGGAGTTTTTGTTAAACTGTCCGCTGATATAGAAGACAAGATAGGTTTTCATGCAGATTTTTCTCAGTGTTGAAAATTATAGATAATTGTTATAAAATTGAAGCATTTTTACTTTTTCTTTAAAACGTTAAAATTTAGGTCAATTTTTCTCGAAATTTTGAGGAGAAACCTGAATATATTTTACCACATTTGGATAGAGCTCAAAATTCCCTTTTGAGCGATGTATCACAAGTGGCCATTCTTTGAAATATGGCGTTGTAGAGAGCATAATTCAATATGGCGGCGCGACGCCATATTGAATTATGCTCTCTACAACGTCATCTTTAAAAAGATAATCGTTCAAATAGTTATTTGTGTATTTAGAGCGCAAAGTAACGGATTGCCGCTTGAGAAAGAATGTTACTGCTCGACGCGTAGCGGAGCGCAGTAATCTTTCGAAAACGGCAATCTTACTTTGCGCTCGAAAAACACACAGAACTTTTTCTACAGCCGCATTTTTAAAAATTAAATCCACATTTTTCTCTATACTTATTCCGAAATTTGCAAATGACTGTCAGTTTTGACATATTATATTCGGGCTTCGGGCATATTAAGAACAGGAGTGCCAGTAACAAACTGTAACAAACGCACGACCGTCATATATTTATCTTCGGTTTCCATGACCGATCATAGCACATTCGACGGAAAAAGTGAGATTTTTCTTTTCCATGTTCGCGCTAGAGCGCAGAATAAGGATCCACGGCATTCGTCGATTTTGCGATTTCATTTCAATTTAGCAATTAGTTATTTTGCGCGCGGCTGTAGAAAAAGGGAATTTCGAGCTCTATCTAATTGTCTAAAAATATGTATAGGATTCTATTCAAAATTTCGAGAAAAATTTACATACATTTTGACATTTTAAGGAAATACTAAAAATGCTTCAATTTTATAACAATTATTTACAATTTCCAACAGTGAGAAAAATCTGCAAGAAAACCTATATTGTCTCCGATATCAACGGACATTTTGACAAAAAATCTATTGGTGATGTCAAAATGCCGCCATATTGAATTTGGAATAAATGCCCTTTACGCCTCCATTTTGGAAAAAAATTACAATTTGTGATACATCGCTGAAAAGGGAATTTCAAGCTCTATTCAAATATGTAAAAATATTTGCAGGGTTGTATTTGAAATTCTTGCCTCATGCTCACTTCCGGTCACTCCGGAAGTGATATTCATTTGTTTTTTTAGTGGAAAATCTGAGTTCTCATAAACCATATCTTCAGCCAAAATTTCAAATTTCTCCTTAAAAAAGCATTTGAATAACCTGTTAAACGATTTCGTTGACACCCGGTATGGAGGTCATCTTTTAAAAAAATAATTATTAGACACTTCTGGATTTCTCCTGCGTCGAATTACTGCTAAAAGTCGCAGGAGAAATCCAGAGTTATTTCATCAGTAGCCTGTGGAAGTTTTCATCAGTAGCCTGTGGAAGTTTTCTGGCAAAACTATTATTAGACAAGCAGTGGTACGCCATTGACTTTTCTTAAAATAAAAAATATGTATATTTTTGAAATCCTTATTTCTTAAGAAAAAGATTTGATCACTTGATTTTTTTTAGGCCGACATACGGTTTTCACCTAAAAAAATAAAATCTAATTCTCTACATTGTGATATTGTCATTAACTTAATTTATTGTTATGACCATGCAAAGAAACGATTATTGATTTTTTTTAAGCGAAAGCCTTGCATCGGACTTAAAAACACCAACTGATCAAATTTGTTTAGAAATGTATGCGGATTTCAAAAATGATTTTTTTTTTGAGATAAAGGTGCGTACCATTTTTTCCTTCAAAAATATTCAATGCAAAACTGGTACGGACGCCACTGGAAAAAAAACTGTACAACAGAAAATACATCATGATGCCTAAAAGACGTGTACCCAATTTCATAAAGATATCTACAATAGTATCGCACTTATTATATATTTTTTTTTTAACTTTACCTACCCCTATCTAAAAGTTAAGTTGTTTAGGGCATACGTTCATAAGAAGTTTTTTTCTTAAAATGTGTCCAAGAATCAACCATTTAAATATTAGTAATGGGCAGTGGCGGCTCGTAGGTATACAGTGCGAGTCTCTAACTTTGGTATAAATTGAGTAAAGGAGAGATATTTTTTTTCGATAACTAAACTATGCTAGCACACGTCGATTACTATGTGCCGAACTGAAACTTTATTATGCCCTTTAAAAGAATAATAAAAAAGGACTTTCATTTAAAAAATAGTCGATGACGTCATAACTCAAATTTGAGGCACCCGTATGAAACGGCCCGAGGTATTATGCCCACTATTATAGGTTTCGATAAAGTTCTTGATTAATCCCCAGTTTTATTCCTTCAGATTAACATCAAGGTTCATTGAAAGTTTTATTCTTACCACTATTTAAAATCCATTTTTTGCAAAGTTCGTCGTTCTTTAGGGGAATTCGAAATAATTTAATCCCGTGATTTCTTCGATTATTATTGCAGTTATAAAAACAACAGGTGATGTCTGGCATGTTGAAAACAATAATAATATCAAAATAATATAGTCAAAAATGAAAAATTAATATCGTATGAATTGTGAGAGCTCCGCAAACACTTGATCCTGCCATAAACCTAACTAGTTGCTGCGTTGAGCGTTGCTGCAATCGCGATTATTTGGAAAATTTAGCTACGCGCGCCGTGCAGGGCGCCGCGCGGTTTTTGCTGGAGAATCGAGCAAGCACGTAGGTCTTACCTTAGTTCATATGCATCGCGCCGAACCGGCCGCAGTTTTCCGCGAAACAGTTTTTGATGAATATTCGCAAGATGAAAGAGAGCGTTTTTATACGTTTTTACGAAATAAGGGTGATAATTGTATTGCTGAATATTAGTTATTTAATGTTTTTAGTGTTCCGGATCCGGGGTCAGATTTGATAGGTATCTACCTAGGTACCTATACATTAGATTTCATTTATTGTAGTGTAGTAGTAGCATAAACCTAACTACGCCGAATAGTTAGGTTTATGGTAGTAGGTACAAGATTTTTAATAATTTTACACATCATTAATATAATTATATTATAGGACATGTTATGTTAAGTTCTTATAATAGGTAGGTACGCCTAAATAACTAAAAAAAGTATGTTTATACCTATTATCATACCTACATAGGTACGTACTAACAATAATAACAATACCTAGGCAATTACTAATTGTTACTAAAAAGTAAAAAACCACAAACTGTAAATAAAAAAACTCCGGTCCTGCAACATTTAAAATCATAGGTAAATAACCGAAATAAAATAGAAGCCTCTTTTTATATTTATTTATTATACATAATTTATTAAGTTTTGAAAGGCGTTTGGCCGTTGTTTGGCAAGCGACGAAATACGATAAAATTTAATTCGTAGTAATGGTGGCGCCATCTCTCGATACAATTGTAGCATTTTTCTATAGCCTATGCCCACTGCGCGTCTATTCGGAGTAGTTAGGTTTATGATACAGCCCAAGAATAGGGAATTACAAATAGTTATCCGCATTTATGGTATTTTTAAATATATCTAAGGATTATGAAAAATATGTTTAAAAACATTACACGCATTAGTGCACATTAGTAGTTATAAAGGTTATGTTCTAAATCAAATTAGGGATACTATTTAGGGATACTATTTAATTATCCTCCCACCTAACTTCACACCACAAGTCCCCCTACCTATTTTCAAACCAATATCCCCCCACCCAACCAATTTAACTCCGCCCATTTCTTCATGTCTTTAACTCCACTTCCCACTCTTATCCCCACAAATTTGACCTACTTTCGAATGAATAAAAACAGTCACACGATCTCAACGATTAGTATTAAGCTGTCTCCGGTCAGAGTAACTACTAAAGATGATTCAGTGTAGTGATTGTAATAAGTTCTTTACCCATAAACCAAATCTATGTAGACCTAAAAAGTAATCATGTCCTTTTCGACAATCTTGTTCTGCTGTGCAGTTACCTGTTCATAAAGAAGCAAAAAAGAGAAAAGCAGATTTTCAGCTAAATGATCAACCAGCAAAGAAACCTAAACTAGATGATGGTGTGATACAACCACCTATATCCAAACTTATCCTTTCACGATGTAAAGACTGTAACACATGGTACATCAAAAAGAAACTTAGTGCCCATTTAAGATCAAACATTCATAAAAGTGAAGTAACTAAGAAAAACAGTGAAAATGTGAAAGTTATAACATCCGCCTTTTAAAACAGGATTATTTCGTATATGTTGCTTCAATCGAAAATGTTTGTAGACATTAATGAATTTTTTGAAGAAGTTAAAGAAAGTTTATTCACCTAATTTCTGAACAAGTAATAAAATATGGATCCGTTAAGATTAATGTGGAACTATTTGGACAATTCCTATTACAATCTAAGGAATCCATGGAATCCAAATCATTTAATACTAATGTTGGGGAAACACCCCAACACGTGTAGAAACTATCGTTTTCCACCGTATAGTTTGGTGATAACACCCTGTATGTATGTAGAATGAATGAGCCATAATTAAACTCAAATAGATTTATTTCATCCCGGGTATAACCCAATTTGTGCATTTAAATTAGCATATGCCCGTTCTTCAAAACCCCTTAGTCCAAACCTTGACGGACGCTCCCTTAATTCGAACCTGTACAACAGTATTGCCAATATAATAGATTACAATATAGAAACTCTTCACTCGTAAAGAAAAACGTTTGTAATCGTTTTCAATTCAATATATTTTTGTCTCAGTCAGCATTGTGAATAATAGTCTGTCAAATAAAGAAAGAAAACTGTTTCTACCCTTTTAATCTTAAATGAATTCGGTATGTGTCACCGCCCACTTTTATTATGTGGTTTTGCCGCTAGGCGACCCGCTCGAAGAAATTGAAATTAATCAAGTCACTCAAGTCAGTGCTCTGCTAACACTCCACGTTGCTGGATCGGTCTTGTCACCGCGCTCCAGCAAGTGCCTCTTCGCGCCAAAAGGTCAAATTCCTTTTTGGGCCAATTTCTCTTGTATGCACAAATATTAGAGAATATTTAGTGCACCTGAGTTATCTTTGTCCAAGGTTGGACAAAGACCTCCTTTTGGGTTTTTTTAAGCAATTCTTCGAAGTCAGAACGATAGCGTCCCCTTTGGAAAATTGAACATAAGATGGCGGACTGACATTCCTGGTCGAATTTCTGTAAGCAAGGTGAAAGCTGGATTTATGGTTTCCGTAAACACAAAAATTCAGTTTGGAAAATAACTAAGTAAAATCTCTCCCCGTTGAAGGCAAGTAAAGCAGTCAAGGTGAAAGGTACGCTGTGTGAACGTTGCTAAGTTGGAGAACGAAAAGTATTAAAATAAGCAAGATAAAAAACTCATTTTTAAATCAAACAATCAAGACTTTTCAGTAGATATTTCTAATTTTAAGAAACCTTTTGTAATATTAGTTTTATGCTTGAATGGACGAATGCCTGCAGTTATTCTAAGAATTGTACATATATAATTTCTATTTAACATAAAACACGCTGTTTATTTATATCTATAATATTCAAATGCAATTTACACCTGCATTATTAAAGTAAATTAAACCGAATACATGTTTCAATTCCTCTCACTACCCTATAGCAATACAGTTCATTAAAAGTGGTTAATTAAGATACCACACCCTTCTTTATGGTATTAAACAATAATAAAATCACTTGTTTATCCCGACCAACTAAGAATAGGATGATTACAACAACAGATCTCAGTAATATATATATGATGATTTGTTAACTATAATCAACGAAAAAGAACATTTGCAGAAAATGGTTCAGGTTGGGCTTTGGAGAAAATATTGCGATTAGAAGTCAATGTTAATAAATATAATCCAATGCGTGCATCCTCATATATTCATTTACCAAAAGAGAAACCATAATCAACGTTAAAAATCATGATCAGTACTGTTTTGGACGGGGTGTTATAAGTGCTTTGTTTCCTGCTTACACTAATTTTGAGAGAATAAATTCATATCCCAATTTCTTCGATCATCTAAATTTTGAAGGAATAGACTTTCCAGTGAAATTAAAGAATATAGAAAAGTTTGAAGTGCCAAATCAAATATCAGTGAATGTTTACGGATTAGAAACTGTTTTATGAAGATAATAAATTAAAATTAAAAGTAGTTGGTCCTCTCCATTATACTACTAAAAAACTTCCATTACATGTGAACTTGTTGCTAATTAGTGATGGTAAGAGCAATCATTACTGTTGGATTAAAGATATGTCTAGATTAGTATCATCTCAAATTAATAACAAGACCTGTAAAAAATATTTTTGTGATGGATGTTTAATTAATTTTTATTCCAAGGAAAAATTAGATATTCACCAATCGAATGATTGTAATCATTTGTTTAAAAAAATTCCAACCAATGAAATAAAAGTTAATAAACAGGAACAAAATGTTCCAGAAAATATTCCTCAATTTGAAAAATTCCAAAGACAGTTAAAGGTTCCTTTTGTAATATATGCTGATTTTGAATGTTTCATAAAACCTTTACAATATGTAAACCAATAAATAATATGGATTTTTATACTAGAAATACTTTCAAACATGAACCATATGCTTTTGCTTATTTTATTAAATGTTCATATAATGATTATTTGTCAGTAATAGATCACTATTTTAGTCTTGATGCAGCTGATGAATTTTGTGAACGAATTGAAGGTCCTGTTAATCGAATGTATAATAATCATTTGAAACATGTGATTCCAATGCTTCCTTTAACTGATGATGAAAAATTAGATTTCAAGAATTCTACTAGTTGTCATATTTGTAACGAACAATTTAAGCCTGGGGATGAAAAAGTAAGGGATCATGATCATTTAACAGGGAAATTTCGAGGTGCAGCGCACAGTATATGTAACTTAAACTTTCAAATTCCATATTTTATTCCAGTATTCTTCCATAATCTAACCGGTTACGATTTCCACCTGTTTATTAAACAACTTTGTTGTGAAGAAAATAGATAGATGTTTTAGCACAAACTAAAGAAAAATACATTTCATTTTCAAAATCAATTTTGGTTGATAAAAAAGAACAGCCGGATAAAAAAATAAAAAATATTTTTATTAAAATCAGATTTTAAGACTTTTCGCTTTGTTGGTACTTCATTAGAAAAACTTGGTGAGAGTTTAGAACCTAACCAATGTGTAGAAATTAATAAATATTTTCAAGATCCAACTAAATCAAACGAAATTAGGAAAAAAGGAGTGTATCCATATTCTTACGTAGATTCTATGGATAAGTTATATGAAAATCAATTACCGAGTATTGAACACTTTTACGATAAGCTAAAGGAAGAGCCTTTAAGCCCTTTAGAAATCATATTTTAAGAGCAATACAAATTTGGAACTTATTTAATTGTCAAAATTTATTGGATTACACTAAAATTTATTTGCTATCTGACATTATTATATTAACTGATTTTTTGACGCATTTCGAAATGTATCTCTCAACATTTACAAATTAGATCCTGCACAATATTATACTTCCCCAGGTTTAAGTTGGGATGCCATGTTAAAAAGCACATGTGTACAATTACAATTGTTGACTGGTATTGATGTGTTACATTTCTTTAAAAATAACTCGTTTCTTCCAAATTTTGATCACGCGAAACCTACTTCATATATAATGTACTTAGATGCCACTAAATTGTATGGACACAGTATGAGTCAATGTTTACCTATAAGTGAATTCAGTTGGATGACAGAAACAGAAATAGAGCCTAGATTATCAATACTAGACGATGCTGAGTACGGTTACGTGTTCGAAGTAGATATGAAATATCCTTCAAATTTACATAAAAATCATAATGAACTACCTTTTTTGACAGAAAATATTTACCCACCTAATTCTAAGCAAAATAAATTGATTTGTAATTTAAATAATAGAGAAAAGTACGTCATTCATTATCGAAATCTTAAACAAGCCTTGCAAAATGGATTAAAATTAATGAGAATTCATTACTATTAAATTTAAACAATCCGCATTTTTAGAACTGCTTTGTCTTCTAAAAATGATAAACGTTATATAATTCGAGGATCTTTCAGAACCTTGGCTTGGGGATATAAACATATAAATATTTTAGAAGATAATTCCGAGACTAATGATGAAGCAAATAATGTAATAAAAATTCTGAAATGTTGGTTGTGGATGAGTATAAATTGAATGAATTATGAAAATATATGATTATATTGAAAATTACTTTACCACCAGCAGCTGTACTGTTCTTCTCTGCATTTTTAAATAATACTTTGTTCATACAAGTTGATCCTAACATTCGCGAAACCTTCATATGTCTATCGGTTAACAATGTAATCAATGATACTTGGCCCTCAGCTTGGAAGAGAGTGACATTAAGCAATGGATTATACGTATACAAAATTGATGATAGTTTAATGCAAAATTCTACTTCTATTCAATATAAGCTGAGAATGTATTTTATTAATGGAGAATATGTAGAACCCAAAGAGTGGAATTACTTGTTCGCAAAACCATATGAATATAAACCTAATGTAGGACTTATAATATTAATAGCTATGTCATTATTACTGGCTATATGTATGTTAATTTATATATTGCATAATGCATATTTGTATTATAGTGTGAAATGTAAAATAAAAAAGTTTCTTATTAATAAAAGTGTTTTATTTAAAAACATATTTTACAATATTTCAGATTTTAATATCCAAGAATTATGAGACTTATCCATTCCAAGCCATTTGATATACATTTGTTTCCTTTTCGTCTTAGAATCTTTTCAACTAAATACAGGTCTGGATGTTTAACTTTTTGTAATTCTTCTTGGTAGAATGCAGCTTGAATTTCATCATTTCTATGATCTTTCAAAATGTATGCCTTTGGATTAGTCATATTAACTCTTTTAATAATAAATATTTCATTCGACCAGTTGGGTGTATATCCCTTAGAAAATACTTCACGATATTTGCTTATCCTTACAGAATCACCAACTTTGAATTTTGATGGTTGCGGATCCACAACTTTTATGTGTCGGAATACCTTTGAGAGCAGTTCTTTCTCATTTTTCTTGGTTACTTTCAAATGTTTAAACCCAGTTACAGAGTGTGTTGTGTTGTAATCTGCAACTATTTTCCTTGCATACTAAACCTTTTCCACGTTCTATTTTTCAATGTCCTATTTACTGTTTCTACTATACTAGCTTTCAAATTGGAAAATGTGCTGTAATGGTTAATATCAAATTTTGGAAAATTCACGAGGGGTATGTCCATCTTGGGGTCTTGAGCCAACTATGCTTATCTACTAGCGCCTTTCAAAAAAATTAAATTTTTGTAAGACGGTTTTTGTAAAGATTATTCCTATGACTTTGCTTTAGTATGTCATTTTAATTCTATTTTCAAAACAGTATCTATCTAAAAGAATTTTTAAACTACCAAAATAAATTAAATGCAATAATCACTTCAATATAGCAAATTAAGTGAAAACAATATATGTGTTAACACAATGTTACAACAATAATTGAAAACTTTAAACTAGATGTACTTTTGATTTGACTGTATTATAAAAATCAATAAAATCATATTTTCTGCGTTTTTCACCATATGGATAATTAATGAGGGGTAAAAATTTAATTCAAATAACTAATCCTGCATATGGTATATCAAACGTAAATTTTCGCAGTGACTAAATGCCATCACATTGGCAAAATAACCATAGAATATTAACCTCGTTAAGTCTCTTTTCTTTTGTTCCGGTATGGTGGATTTTATTTGCAGGGGTGTCTGGTTCATGGCCCCCTTTCTTTTGTTCCGGTGTGGTGACTTTTATTTGCTGGGGTGTCTGGTTCCCCATTTTATGTGTAATATTTCAAAGAAATATTAAAAACGATTGTTTTATATATCAACATTATAGAAAATAATAAGATATTGTTTTCAACAATATATTTTGCACATTGTGATTTTATTACTATATTACAATTATATAGGAATGTAAAGCTACTATATGAAACAAAATTTATTAGTTCTTGGTTGAATATAAATTGACTAACATTATTCAAGTTTTAAGGGATGAATGCTAAATTTTTAGTAGTTAAATCAGATAATGTCTTATTACAAAATACACAATTACTCTGGGAGCTTGGAGGGCATTCTATTTCAGTGCGCCAATCAGGTCTATTGTAATGAATAAAGCAAGGCAATCTTATTTGCAGGTTAAAGTTGGCTTTATTTCCCCAAATATTTAATAGTTTGAGAGGGTTTGCATTCTTGATTAAGTAATCCAACGGAATAATTTTCAGTTCTTCAGAGGTAAATTCTATTAATTGTCTCCCTCCGTTTACATGAGATAAAAAAATATTAACACCAGGGCAACAATTCATTATTTTTTAATAATTATGGATCGTAACTGGCGTAGTCTTCGATTTTCGTTGATAACTGGTTTTTGTTCTTAATAGGTGGAGATGGTTGTTTAGATTCTAATTTTTGAAATCGTTTCCTTTCCTCTTCTCGAAATTTCTTTTTTGCACTCTTGCGCAACTTTGGTGGTAAACAACGAAGAACTGGATTGCTTAACACGTATTCTAATGGTTTATAAGATTCGCAAAATCCCTCATCCCAAGAGAAATCAACTGGTGCTGATATCTGAGGATGGCGTAGCACAGCAATGTGTTCTAATGCTTCACAGTTCCTTTCATCCCAAGACAGATCGACAGGTACTGAGATATTGAACGATCGAAAATTGTAGCGTTCCTATTTAAAAAGATGAGGAGCGGTGGGAGGAATTTACAAATTGAAATTAAGTGGGAGGACTAGCGGTATGGAGCTAGGTAGGGGGATATTGGTTTGAAAATAGGTAGGGGGACTTGTAATGTGAGGTTAGGTGGGAGGACTAGCGGTATGAAGTTAGGTAGAGAGATAATGATATAGTATCCCTAATTTGAGCCAAAACCAGCGCTACACATCTACTGTTGCTTTTTTATATATATTTTTTAAGATTATGTTTCTAAACAGTTTTTTTCTTGATTTTGGGTATGTCTTGGGTTAGTTTGGGTTAACCCTTGGTTAGTTTCCTTTTCTTGAACCCCCGTAGCGAGCGAAGCGAGCAGAGGGCCATGCGGATCGACCATTAGGAGAGGTCGATTTTTACATAGTGCTCCATTTGTGTAAAGGATCTTAAAATGCCCATCCACCTCGACCAAGTGTTCCTTCAAAACAAAACTTCAAAAGCGTACTAAACTCACTAGTACTGAACTCGCACTAGATAGCGTGAAATTTTGCACATTTAAATACGTATTTCGAGACCAAACAAGAAAAGAAGCAAGATATGATCCTACCCAAACCGGCTAACATGTATGCGAACCATAATCAAGAATAATTATTAGTTAAATTAATAAATTGTAACAATGATTCTAGTGCAATTATTGGTCGATCCATCTCGTATTACAATATGTCTTCGTGATGCAATCAATTTGTCGCAAGAGCTCTCGTGGTCTAGAGGTTTAGATAGTTGGGTCCCACCTGGATGGGGTTCGAACCCCGTTGCTTTTTTATTTTTTTTTTAAGATTATGTTTCTAAACAGTTTTTTTCTTGATTTTTGGTATGTTTTGGGTTAGTTTGGGTTAGCACCTGGTTAGTTTCCTTTTCTTGAGCCCCCGTAGCGAGCGGAAGGCCATGCGGATCGACCAATAGGAGAGGCCGATTTTGATATAGTCGGCTACGCCTGTAAAGGATCTTTAAATGCCAATTAGACGACGAAATAGTACCAACGTTATTTTGGACAACGCGGCGTCATTCCATCTTACGCGCGTCGCACGAATCACTGCTTCGTGTTGAAAACACCAAAGCAGGCACCACGCTGGAAATTCACTGCATTCAACAGCTAC
The DNA here is from genome assembly GCA_016904865.1 of Pissodes strobi. NCBI lineage: Eukaryota > Metazoa > Arthropoda > Insecta > Coleoptera > Curculionidae > Pissodes > Pissodes strobi. Next base: position 1,116 of record MU194603.1, on the reverse strand, counting down.
AAGAGATGACGCAGTTATGTCGACACTCGATAAAATATTCGAGAACTATCTGGCAACGAAAATACATATTAAATATGGGAAATATGAACAAAATTTAAGTTAATTTTAAATATACGAAATTTAAAATGTTACAACTCCCCCTCTCCCTAGGAAGGAGGGAAATTTCCTACAGGAAATTAACCGACGATAAGAAATAGAGATATAAGCAAATAACCCCCAGCTAAAACTAAGTGTAGTATACGGCCACATTTCCATCACTACTCCATACCCAAATACATACATACATTACATTCACCCAATCACAAACATACATCTCTGGACACCCTACCACGAAGAACGATGTGACTCTCCGGGGATACTCGCCACAGAATCAGCTATAAAGTTCGAATATAGCCGAGCCAGCGTTGCGTTACAACAGATAAAAGTATGGCGAACCTCGTTCACTGGCCTTGTGACGCGCATTCCAGAAGGACAACGCGCTCCGTACCAAGAGCCCAGAGATAAAAAAAACTAATACTAATACTAAAACTAATAACTAAACTCATGAGTGAGTAAGTCACTAGGCTAAAGGATACACGAAACGGAGTGTGCATCATGCTGCACAAAAACAAAATGAATTTACAGGGTGTTCCAACTGATGGCACTGCCTTTTTATCCCCCAGAATTAATTACGTTGTGGCCGTGGAATCGCCGGATAAACACAGTAGTGAGCCTCAACTCTGTATGAGTATGCTAAACAGCAAGTTACGGGCCAAGTACTCACCCCCCATGAGTCTCCATTCCACATAAAAGGAGTGATAAACAGAACAACAATGGTTCTGGGACCAAAAAGGCACCCAACACAAGTCAGCCTTTCAATAGTAAAAAAAAGAAGAGGACAGCAAAAATAATGAAGGATAAACTAATTCCCACTAAACGAAATAAGTGATATCAACGATAACATCAGAGAACTATTACGCCCTGAACCTGGTATTAATCTCATAATATATATTTACTGACGATAAAAAGAAAGATTATATAAGTCTAACTTAACCTATTTTCTTAGGGACCATTAGTAGTGTCACCCACATTACTATACTGATAAGGTAAGCGTTCACCCAAAAAAAAATTATATAT
>MU194602.1:585-18487 GCA_016904865.1 Pissodes strobi | reverse complement strand
AGGCGTAGGTGTATTTAGAAATGAACGTAGCTCTTCCGAAAGGAAAAGGAATAATCATGTAATTTACAGGAAGGGTATTTAGAGGAATTTCGTTCTTCTGGACTTGCTAAAGAGTTGCAATCGGTGAAAGAATCCTCTATAATATGCCAGTTATATTAATAATAACAGGTGATCACTACAAGTAAATTTTAAGTAGAGGGTAAGTTTGTAATACATGTAGGTAACTATTCTGCAAAAAAATTACTTTAAAACTTTCCGATGTCCAAAGGTCATTTTATCCTGTTTTCACGCCACCTACCCACTGAATATTTTAAAGGAAAATGTACTTAATTTAACGAAAAACCGTGCGTATGTTTAAACATGAACCTAACACGCCAAAAGAAGAAGAATATGTAATTTCCGAGGAAGCTTTTAGGGAAATTTTCTCCTTCTTGAATAATAGATTTTATTCGGAAACCCTAACAAGATTAAAGGCTTCGTTAATAGTTGGAAAAATAAAATGGTGTACATTCGGTGGCGGAAACCTCTCCAATATATCTTTGCAGCACAGATTTTGAACATAAAAAAATACCTGCATGCACAGAAATTTCATTTTAAATAAATAAATAGTCTTTTTTGCAAAACAAACACCATGTGTTTACAAACGTGAGAAGTAAAAGCAACGCGTATTTTAATAACCACCAAAGAAAAAAGAGCTAATCAAGTATTAACTGATATTATAAAAGTTTGGACAAACTAGAAAGCCAACATATTATCACATACAAACCTCTTGACAGGCACACTTAACAATTTAAAATCACGTGGCAGCGAATTATAAACAAATGCTGGCAAGTACCAAAACATGATTTAAAAAATTCCGTTCGATGGCGGGGTATGGAGACATTATCCCGAAACGTACATTTACCTGGTGGTCGTCTCCTCTTATTTTTATTAGCTCAGACAATCTTAAAGTCTTGTAAATCAGACAACCAAGGTGGACATATCGTCTCTGGGCCATATTAGATTGGTACGTCTCAGCAACATCTCGACTGACATGATCCCTCCTGGACATGCCCCTCACAAAGGAGTTCTGCAATTTGTGTACCCTATATTTATCATAACCCGTGAGGAATGGCCCGTAAACAACATCTAGGTAGTTTGGTATTGAAAGCACCAAGCTTTCAGTTAATATTTTCTTTGTCTTACAAGGAAGAATGTTCCGATATTTATGAATGGATTTAAGTTTATAATAAGACTTTTGACAAACATTATTAACATGGGTATTAAATGACAGTTTTGTATCCATATATAAGCCAAGATTTTTTACCTCATTGGACCACTTCACTATTACCCCATCCATGATTGTGCAAGTGAGAGAGAACGATGTCAGAGCGACAATACAAGATGGCCTGTGATTTAACTGGATTCACAAAAAGCGAGTTACTTGAAGCCTATCGCGAGATCCTTGCAAGATCCGTATCAGGGAGACAAGAGCCCGGTGAGGGAAGGTATATTTGTAGATCATCAGCGTACATGTAATATTGAGTATTTTTAAGATGTTTTGTAAGGTCAGCCGCGAAGATAGTAAAAGAAGTGGCCTACAATAGATCCCTGTGGGACCCCACTCTCGACATCCCTCCAGCTCGGTCTCAACACCTCACCGGTGTCTGTCAACCTGACGGCCTGCTTCCTATTGTGAAGATACTCGGAAAACCAGCCACCTGCATCTATGTTTATATGTCTTAACTTGGCCAGCAACAATTCAATGTTCAGACTATCAAAGGCCTTAGTCATGTCTATTAAAACAGCAGGGCAAGAGTGACCCTCATCAAATGCTTTATCGCTAGTAATTTCCAATAGGGCCGTGACACAACTGTGGTTTGGCCTGAATCCTGATTATATTATATTATTATATTTTTATTCTTTACAAATTCTAGAGTTTCGCCTTTGACTATTTTTTCAATAATTTTTGATGCAGCAGGAAGAATACTTATAGGTCTAAGTTCATTAAAACTCGTAGGGTTGTTCACCTTAGGCAAGGGTGTGATAAGACCCATTCTCCACAAATCAGGTACAGAGTTTGTCTCTAAACAACTATTTACAATATAAATAAATGGCTTTAAACAGTGTGGTAAACAAGATTTTATGATTTTAATAGATGTACCATCAATTCCTATTGCACCACTTTTAAAGCTAAGAATGCTAGCCAATAGTTCCTCTTCTGTTATTTTAATAATAAAAATAAATTTACAATTCTTATAGTTGATGACATAAGTACAAACCATCGCTGAAAGTGTGTTCTCAGCATTTCAAAAAAGAGGATTACATTTTACCAGGTAATGCAAAAAACACATTAGAGTTGGAAAGTTTAGCTAACTTTTGCTCATTTCCATCTTTCAATCTCGTTCAGTAAAATGATTAGTTGAAAAGAACAGTTCGTCTAGGTCATTTAGTTCACTGATCAACGATGAACGTTAAATACCTATTTGTGTATTTAGAGCGCAAAGTAACGGATTGCCGCTTGAGAAAGAATGTTACTCCGCGAAGCCGCGCGCCGGCGCGCGGCGCGGCGCCCACGCGTAATCTTTCGAAAAGGGCAATCTTATTTTGCGCTCGAAAAACACAGATACACACTTTTTCTACAGACGCATTTTTTAAAATTGAATGCACATTTTTCTCTATACTTATTCTGAAATTTGCAAATGACTATCAGTTTTGATATTATATTCGGGCCTCGGGCATATTTAGAACCGGGAGTGCCAGCAACAAACTGTAATAAACACACGACTCTCATTTATTTATCTTCGGTTTCCATGACGGAAAAAGTGAGAATTTTCTTTCCCATGTTCGCTCTAGAGCGAAAATAAGGATCCACAGCAATCGTCGATTTTGTGATTTCATTTGACTTTATAAATTAGTTATTTTGCGCGCGACTGTACAAAAAAGCAATTTTGACCTGCTAAAGCTAATCGAAGTAAATGTAGATGTTAAATTGAATGAGATTTAAAGAAAGTGAAGCAATTTTGACAAAAATACGTACGTACCTATAATATCTAAATAGTTGTTATAAAAAATTTGTTTTAAATAAGAATAGAAAAACAAACAGTCAAACACAAAATAAAGTGGATTTTCTTTTAAAAATATTTTTAATACAAATCATAATTTCAAAAATAAACTTAAAACAAAACGACACTAAATAGTTTTTCCTAAAAACAATTTTTTTATAAAAATCGAAATATTAATAAAAATAAATTCAAAACAAAACAACATAAAATAGTTAAATGGGCCGGGTTTTTACCTCTGTCGGTGAGTGCGAAAACCTTGGCTATTTCCCTATAGATCATATATTAGTATATTATATGATCTAGGGCTATTTCGTTCATTCGTTCTCATTCTCATTCTTCGGTCTTCGGTTTAGTTCCACTGATCGAATCATCAATAAAATCATCGTTTTTGAGTTAATTAAAACATTTGTTAACATTGTTTTTAGATTTCACTGGAAGTAAAATATATTTAAAAAAACTGCAGTTCCAACACAATACTTACCGAGTGATCGAGGAAACAAAAATTGCAGTACGCGTCGACAGGAGTGATCAGAGAAAATTAAAGAGAAATAATTGCTTAAATAATTCCTAGAATGATTCAGGGACTAAACGACCAGAAATGTTGGAAAACGAGGCTTTGACAATAGCTTTGTTCAGTGACATAAATAGTGAATCGCACGTGGAGAATATTTTGCAATCTAAATCGGCCGAAAAAACAAAACAAAACACCAGCGGTTATATACAAACAAAATGTATCGACTTTTTCAAGTCTCCAAATGACAGTTTATTCAGTGTCTCCATTAGTGTGCGATCAAATAGAGTTTTCATGGCTATTTTTTCGGTATCAGTTGTGAGGGTGATTGATTCAGTTACAATCGGTTTATGTCTTCCAGTCCTGTAAACTCAATGCCGAAAATAAGTGGAAAGATGTAATAAAAAATTCACAGTCCTTCACAAAGATGCAACCGGGGAAGACATTGAAAATGCCGAAGCAGCATGCAACGCTTATTAAATTTGAGATCTGAGAAAACTCATAATTGTTTGGAAATATAATAGTTGATAGAAGTTTGGGTGAGATCAGATTAGATTAAGTAAGTTTAGTTTACCAAAATATGCCAAATAAATGCATATTATTTCAAGTTTCGTCCTTTTTACAATTTATAACGTTATGAGTGTGGTTGTAAAAAGCAAAAAGACCATTTGCATTCGATTCGTCTCACATTCCTCGATCTAACGATATGAAATACGACTAGTCTGACGTGAGAAACTAAAAGTCACCCTCACCCACCCTTAATACAATCTAATGTAAAAAATTACTTTTAGCAGATTACGTAAGTTTAGTTTACCAAAATATACCACATAAATGCATATTACTTCAATTTTCGTTCTCTATATGTAATATTTTAAAATCTTTGGAAAATGTGTGTTTTTCGGAATTTAAATGTAAGGCATAATGTGAGTTTCTATTGCTTTTTTGGTAACTAGATTCATGTTCTTTAATTCTTGTTTTGAAAGATCTATCAGTTTGTCCTATGTATATTTTTGGGCAAGAACCACACTCTAGTACTAGTTACTATAAATAAATAAATTATGGAAATTTTTAAAACTTCGTTGTTTTCCTTTCAAAAGTTTGTAATGAATTTCCATCAAGTATCAGCTAAATCCATCGATTTAATAGATTTGGTTAGTCGCCTAATCAATTTTCGGTTAGTTTCACTTAGTCTCAACTTTTTTACTTATTTGATCCGTTCCGTTACGATATAATCAATTTTAATAGATTTGGTTAGTTTTGGTTAGTCGTCCAATCAACTTTCTGTTAGTTTTCCTTAGTCTTAACTTATTTTAGCCATTTGAACCAGTTTCGATACGTTTTAATGAACTTGATTAGTTTGGATTAGTCGTTCAATCAACTTTCGGTTAGTTTTACTTTGTCTCAAATTATTTTTGTCATTTGAGTCGGTTCCGATTCATTATTATCAATTTTAATCGATTTAGTTAGTTTTGGTTAGTCGTCTAATCAACTTTCGGCTAGTTTCACTTAGTCTCAACTTATTTTACTTATTTGAGCCGGTTCCGATACGTTATAATCAATTTTCATAGATTTGGTTTTCGGTGAGTTCCCTTAATCTTAATTTATTTTAGTCATTTGAATCGGTTCCGATACGTTATAATCAATTTTAATGGATTTGGTTAGTTTTGGTTAGTTGTTCAATCAACTTTCGGTTAGTTTCAGTTAGTTTTATTTATTTTTGTCATTTGAATCGATTCAGTCCGCATAAACAAACCAACACGATCTCTCACGCGTTTGAAGTGATGTGGCAAATGTAGCATGCACTTTTTCGCGATTTGATGCCCCAAACTAGGAAAATAAAAACATTTCCAATGTTAAAAGAATAGGATTATGTATTTGTGATGATTACTACTTTTCCGCTCACATGGGTTTTACAACAGCAGAATTTGGCAGGCTGATTTCCATAAGTTTTTTTATTTTTTCCATTGATGAATCGGAGACATTGTCATTTTTGTCGAATTTAACCTTCGATTCCACATAGCATTTGTGCTGCATATGTGGTGCCGGATCATAATCTTGTAATGCACGTTGGTATCATAATCTTGTAATGCACGTTGGTATTCTTTTTTTCCATGAACACTCTGTGTTAGTACAAGAAAAGTTCTCCAACACATCACTTCGCCTAAATAAAAAAAACCATTATAATGAAGCATTAAAAATACGAAATTGTGGTCGACCTCAAATTTGAGGTTAGATTCCATGAGACATACCTGTAGCAATACAGCAGTACAGCAATGGAATGTTTACATTTTTCTCCTAAACCAGCCTTACAAGAACACTTGCACCGTAAAATCTTGCCAATCGAATTAATCACAACGTTTATTTCATGTGGTTTTTCTCTCAAATATGATGTTTGTAGACAGAATGCTTTGAGATGAGTGTCAGAGCTACCACTTATTAGGTTATATTTCCCACATTTTATAATGTGTCCCGCTTGTAGTACTCTTTCACCCTCTACAAAACAACTCTGGGAGAGATTTGTTCCCGCATGTTCACAGATAGCTTCCAAAGTTAATAAAAAAAAAAAAAAATCACTAATCATCAAACTGTTTTTGTATAATCACGGCACACACAAGACGGTAAAGCGACTTCCCGGCTGAAATTGGTCCGCCGCGCGCATATACGTCACTCGCATGACACATTATGGAAGAGAGCATTAAGAATATTAAGATACATCATGCAAGACGCTCCGGTATTTCGTATTGTGTTGTATTTTTAAGGAAGCCGTGATATTGTGTGAATTAGATGAGAGCTTATTAATTGGATTTAAATTATTATAACTACGACAATAACAGTTTATAGTAACATTGGATATATAATAATGTCGAACTGTGCAGTTGCTAAGTGCCGAAATTATTATAGAAAAACAAAAGGAAGCGATATCCGTTATTTTAGGTTCCCAAAAAACGAAGATATGAGTAAACAATGGCTTGTAGCTTGTAAACGAGAAGACGTGGTAAATATAAAAAATGGTAAATATATTCTACAATCATGGTCTTTATGTAGGGATAAAAAATGCTACAACATAACTAACTAATAATTTTGTAGCAAAATAAGTGCTTTTAAAATGATTAATAAAATAATGTTGCATATGTTCTAATTAGGTTTAAAAGTAGCGGTATGTTTTTATTTTTTAGCATACATTTGCTCCGTTCATTTTGAAACCAGTTGCTTTGAACTACCACTAAGGCAACGGCTTCTTAATTATACCACAAAAAGTACCAGAGTGTTAAAACCAGATGCCATCCCTACTCTTAATATTCCTGGAAAACATTCACCCAAAAACAGCGATAGATCACATAGACTGTCGAAGAGACAACGGCATCGTGAAGTTAATGGGATTTTAGAGGATATTCGTGCACAAAATAACCCAGCTCCGTTATTACCAGTGTTGCCAAATAATATGGATACTGGTAGCCAATCACCTGAGGAAAACGCAGTTCAGTTATCTAATGCAGTTGCCAGGAGCCAATCGCCAAGGTAATTTATGGATAGATTAACAATTTAAAGACATGTTTTAATAACGTAAAATTAATTGCAGTACAAGTCAAGAAGTTATAGTGAACCTTAAGGTGAGAATCTCAGAGCTCGAGAGGGAGAATTTTGAACTGAAACAAAAATTACAGGAGGCAGAGAACGTCACTGCGAAAAAGTACCAGAATCTTTTGGCTAAGCTATTCACACCAAGTCAGATAAAAAAATTACTTCACCCTAATCAAGGAGCACAAATTCGCTGGACCCCAGAAGACATCGCCTCCGCTGTGTCATTGAGAAGTGTGAGCCCGAAAGCATACCGATACTTACGAGCTCATAACTATCCTTTACCGGCATTATCTACATTGCGAAAATGGGTAACTAATTTTGATGTAAGTCGAGGGTTACTCAAAAGTGTTTTTAACTTGATGAAAAAAAAATCTTACGATTTAAAAGAGATGGAACGAATCTGCATTTTGTCTTTTGATGAAATTCATATTTCCAACAAAATCGAAATTGATAGGAAGAAGGAACAAAAAGTAGGCTCTCACAAAACTTGTCAGACTGTCATGGTGAGAGGTCTAGTATCAAATTGGAAGCAACCTGTATATTACCAGTTTGATCAGCCTATGACAAAATCAATTTTGGAAACAATTATCGCGGCACTTTATAACTCGAGATTTGTAGTAGTCGGGATGGTCAGTGATATGGGCACTACTAACACAAAGTTGTGGAGGGATTTAAATATTGGTCACGATAAAAATTGCTTTTTCCAACATCCTATCAACAGTGAATTGAAGATTTTTGTTTACGCTGATGTGCCACATCTACTAAAGCTCAGTAGAAATCACTTGATCGACCATGGTTTTAACATAGAAGGTCATATTATTAATGATGATTATTTTCGAAGCCTCTTACATATATCCACGTCTGAGTTAACATTGGTTCCCAAATTAACTGAAAGTCACCTTGAAGTAAAAGGTACAATGCGCCAACGTGTACGTCCCGCTGCACAATTGTTGTCCAATTCGGTAGCAAAGGCTTTGCATTATTGTGGCGAAAGGGGACTTATGCCGAAAAACTGTTTTTGGCAGGAGGCTGCTGAAACTGTGCAACTGTTCAACGACTGGTTTGATCTATTGAATTCCAATTCAAAAATTTTTGGAAACTGCCCGTCAAGAAATGCTTTTGGAACTGATATTGAATATCAAACAAATTTATTGCAAAGGATGAGTGCCTTTATTAATAAAATGAGAGTGGGTAAGCACAAGGACCTTATTCCGTTTCAGAAGGGGATATTGTTATCAAACAGGTCTTTGATAGAGATGTATGATTATCTAAAAACCGCATATAATGTCGAATACATCCTAACAGCTAGAATAAACCAAGATGTATTGGAGAATTTTTTCTCTTATATCAGAGGCATGGGCGCTACCAATGATCATCCTTCTCCACTCGACTTCCAACACAGACTGAAGTGGTACATAATGGGAAAACATTCTGAAGCAATTTTCACCGAGAAACGCAATACTAGAGAGAGCAATGAAAGCTGCTTACTCAATATACTAGAAGATCAACGAAACATTATTCCAACAGGCATTGATTCCAATGATATATGCATAACTCATAAAATGCTTTCAAACTTAACAGATAATGTTGAATCGACAGATGTACCATGCGAGGAGGAATCACTTCTATGCAGTTCGTTTGTGCAACCAGAATATTTATCTGCAGACATCGTAGGTGATGAAACAATGCAAATAATGGAATCTTTTGAAATAAAAGAGAAAATAAGTCAGGAGGCACTGCGATATATTGCTGGATATGTGGCCTTTAAATTGAAATCAAAATATACTTTAGGAATCCCGTCTTCTCAATCTCAATTAAACACAAAACATGCACCTGACTGGATTGATTTTATCTCCAGAGGATCATTATTACAACCCTGTGATGAATTATTCGATGCAGCTTTAGTTCTGGAAACAGAATTCTTTGCAATGCATGGAAAATTTTTAACAGATGAAACAAAGATTTTCCAAACTCTTGCAGAAAGAACGGCGTCCAAACTAGGAACATCCAAGGTGCCATTTGAAGCACTTTTGCTGCTGAGCAGAACTCGCACCTATATCCGGCTGCGAGATATTAACAGGCAGATAAGTTTCCAAAATTGTCGGAGAAAATTAGAAAAAAAAATTTCAAAATTTACCAACAGAAAAAAATGATACTGTAATGTCATATTTTAGCGAAAGTACCTACCTACTGTGTTGTAATTTAATTCACATGAATATGCCTTTGTTAAGTGTTACATTTCCTATATGCAATATTGTTTTTGTAAATTAAAGAAACTGAAAATTTACCAGCATTTACAAAATTTACAGCAGAAATTATACTGTTACTTAATGTCTTATTTTAGGTAAAGTAGTTTGTACGTGTTTTTGTACATGTGAGCTTGCTAAGGTTTATTTTTCTCACTACCAATATCAAAACTGGGTAGTGTATTATGTACAGAAAAAAATGATACTGTAATCTCATATTTTAGCAAAAGTACTGTGTTGCAATTTAATTCACATGAATATGTCCTTGTTAAGTGTTACATTTTCCATATGCAATATTGTTTTTATAAATTAAAAAAACTTAAAATTTACCAGCATTTACAAAATTTTCCGCAGAAATTATACTATTACTATGTCTTATTTTAGGTAAAGTAGTTTGTACGTGTTTTGTACATGTGAGCTTGCTAAGGTTTATTTGTCTCACTACCAATCTTAAAACTGGATAGTGTATTATGTAGCGAGAGCCAAATAACATATCATGGAGTATATTATACGAAATGCGTTTAGAATTCCTCTTAGAATCCAAAAATGTGATAAAAACCATAGCAACCAATTTAAAATAAGCGAGAAAATCGATGTTTTGTAGTATATTTTTTTAATCAATGCTCAATCGGTTTGCTGATAAGATGTATGAATGATCCATATAAATCCCCGACACTTTTATATTTAACATTTTTACCCATCTTTAAAAATAAAAAATTACAGGGCATGTTTACTTTTATTTTGATATCCCTGTACATAGATTATTTCTAATAAATGTGTACTTTTTATGGCCACAATGATTTATTTACATACTCTGTTAGTTTTATAGCAGCAGAACAAAATACATAATAACGATTGTATCTGGAAATTTTATTAAACACTTCTGTTTACGCCTGTCTCACTGGTTATCCGTCGCGTTGTCATTCGAGTGACGTCACTCACCTGCCTCGCGTTAACCTTGCATGCGCGTTGTCATACCGTCTTGTGTGTGCCGTGTGTATAATATTGCAGCTTGCTTTCGCCATGTTGTGACGTGACAGATCAGGCTCCTCCCAGACGTCAGATCCTAATTGACAGTCATTAGATTTGAAATAAAATAGTTCCTAAATCTAGGAAGACGCTTTAGCCCCATAGAAATATTTATTCCTAAGAACAATTTTGTCTCATCCGTATTTTATTATTTATTTCTTTATTTTATTTTTCAACGGGCAAAACCTAATTAATAATGGTGTTAACAATAAATAGAAATATAAATAGAAACATGCTTAAATCAATAACAGAATGAATCAGTGAACTCACACTAACAATAAAACCATAACAGCAATAATATAATCAACTAAGAACACAACAAAATAATTACCACCCCAGGAGTAAACTGCATAAATATGTATTAAATTAATAATAAGATTAATAATAAGAATAATAATAAGAGTCTTATAAGGCCAGTGTAAAATTATCGAATCATCGAATTAACGAATCATCGAATTCCCCATATACCTAATATTAATTGCAATCACAAATCATCACAGTTCGTGACTTGGCTCAGGAATGTTTTATAAGATACAAAAAAGTCTATTGACTGGTGTTCATTTGCTAGTCTGGCAGTTCTGGATATAAAATTATTTAGGCCATAATTTGTCCTATGAATTGGAAAGTGAAAGCTTTCAGCAGATCTTGTAGCCCTAGAGGGTACTCTTAAGTCGATTTTATGAAGCAGTTCTGGTGCTGCTGCTCTACCATGTAATATATTATAGAAGTTTATAAGATCTCTTCTTTTATGTCGGGTAGTAATAGATGGCATATTGAGAAATCTTAGCAGGTCTGTGTCATTATAATTATCCAAGATCTTTAGTTTGTATGCTATTTGCTTCAAAAATTTATGTTCAACCTGTCTAAGACTCTGAACATGTATGCCATAGAAGGGAGACCAGATTGAAGAAGCGTACTCCAAATGAGGGCGTACAAACAACGGCACAGTAAAGTGTTTTTAAAGCTGATAAACCTGTAAAGTCCCGGGTGGTTCTTCCTATAAAACCCAGCAATTGAAAAGCTTTGGTGACTGTTTGGTTTAGGTGCTGAGAAAATTGAGGAGCTGTATCTAGAGTCACACCCAGGTCTCTCACTGATGAAATGGTTTCAAGATAGCATTGGTTGATCTCATATTGATAAGGAATAGGCATCCGTGATCGAGAAAAAGTTAAAGCCTTACATTTGTCAGGATTGAGAGACAAGCCATTTTTTAAACACCAATCTTGAAGGTTATTCAAATCATACTGAAGCTTATCACAGTCATCAGAGCACCCTATAATACAGCTCAACTTAAGATCACCAGCAAAAAGTAAGAAGTGGCTGGATGTGAAACACTTGTATATACCGTTGATAAAGACATTAAAGAGGAGAGGACCCAGGTGAGATTACTGGGGTACACCAGATGGAACCTGTACCTCTTTAGAGTGAAAATTGCCTACGTTCAGTCAAATAGCTCTCAAACCAAGAAATTAGTGGTCCACCAATTCCCAGTCTTTTAAGTTTATGTATCAACAAACCGTGAGAAACTCTGTCGAAAGCCTTGGAAAAGTCAGTGTAAATAGTGTCAGTGTTCTCTAATGCTCTCGACAGAAGATCCACATGTGTTAAGAGATTCAACTCTGTTGACTTATGAGGTCTGAAGCCAAATTACTCCTGTATCAAAAGAGGCTCCACCCTAGGCGACAATAAGTCGCAAACCAAACCTTCAAAGACTTTAGCTATTGCACTCAAGATGCTAATAGGACGGTAATTTGCTACTGAGGACTTGTTGCCTGACTTAAATATGGGCTTCAAGAAGCTAGATCGCCAATAATCTGGAAAAACCTCTGTTTGGAGAGATAAGTTAAATATATGGAACAAGGGTCTGGATAAATTAAAACTACAGTGCTTTAGAAATGCTGTTAGTACTACATCAGGTCCAGGAACCTTATTGATGTCAAGTGATGAAAGTTTAGCAAATATATCGGAAATACTAACATGGAGCTCTGGGATATGAACAATGGAGGATATCTTATGATTTGGAAGTGCGAGATTACAAGTTGAATATACAGTGGAGAAATAGTCAGCAAATATGTTAGCAATTTCTAACTCAGAATCAGTTGATTGGTTTAGGTAGTTGAGTTTAGATGGAAAACTGTTATCTTTTCGTCTCCTGTTAACAAAAGACCAAAACTTTTTTACATTTGTACTGATATATATAATCATTATAAGATTCCTGAGTCAGTTGTTTACACAAAGATCTCAGCCTTTTAAATTCCCGATAATCATCGTTAGACTGAGTCTGCTTGAATCTTTTGTGGGCCATTCTTTAGAATTATAGTATTTTTAAGATGAGGACTGAACCATATCGGGAATTTTTTGGCTGAGTATTTTTTTAGGGGTACATAAGTGTCAATAGCAAACAAGATAATATCATAAAAAATGTTAAACATTACATTCACTGTTTTATCCTTGAACAAAAAATCCCAGTTAAACTGGTCCAAAAAAAAAACTCTTATATCTTGATAATTGGCTGAGTTAAAGTCTCTATAAAAACCCTCAAAGTTAAGTCCATCATCCACTTCTGGCTTCATAGCTGCAATATGGATATGTAGGGGCGGGTGAACCACAGGGGTAACCAAGAATGTAACTGCCAGGCACACCTTTGTATCAGAGTCCTGTCTCAAAACCAGATCCAGGAGGCTATTATGAGAGGACAGAAAGTGATTCTTCTGGAACAGATTATGAAAGTTACATGTGTTAGCTATAACCCGTATACCTGCAGCTTCTTGAGGGAAAGCTGAGTCACTTGCTGTCAAGGTGGAATTCCACTCCACATTCTGCCATATTGCATGTCTCATATTAAAATCTCCAATAATGTGTATATCGGTATGGGACATTCTTAGTGACAGGTCATCCAATGTTTCTGAGAATGCAAGGTAAGTGTTGCTAGGAGAGGAAGGAGGTATACACACAGCACCCAAAATAAAACTTCTTCTCCTTCACCAATCAGAATAAAAACTTATTCTATATGTTCACGAACCGCAAGCCTCATACTTGAAATTGATTTATGAACAGAGACTAACACTCCACCACCTCTCTCATAAATACTGGTATCTCGGAAACGATCCTCGCGATACACAAGATAATCAGTAAAACCTAGCTCAGCATCAAAGATGCCGGTGTGTAGCCAGGTTTCAGTTAGCACATAGATGTCGTAAGGAAAGGCAGGGATATTTTGTTGTAAATGATTTAGTTTTGCTCTCAGGCCCTGTGTATTTTGGTAGTAAATGGAGAGCACCCTTGAGTTTTGGGAGATTAGTTTTTTGGAACAATTTTAGAAATGCCTTGGTAATATCTAATGGTAATATTTTCACCTCTCGACACTCGACCCTGAATTGAGATCTATTTTCAGTTTCAGCCTCAACCTGCATTTTAGTTTGATCCGGATTTATGAAAATTTTTCTACCCTTTAACTTACTCCTACAACGAATAATGCTCTGAGCATCCTCTCTACTATTCAAAGTTACTTTCAAAGCCTATTAGTTTATTTGTATTGCTTTCCGGTTGCCATGTGTTTTTGTTCAGCGTACAAATTTGTCTGATCTTGTAAAACTTGGTTGGATATAAAAAGGTGGAACAATTGAAAAGGTGTAGGGTTAGTTAGATCTTCAATAAAGTCTGGATCACCGGCTTCTGTATTGTCAAATAATCTGGGTGGGTTCCGTATGTTTGATTTTATCCAAGTGGGTTCTTTCTCAATTTTCGGTCTTACAGTAGATATAACATTATCTTCAGAGTCCCATTCATATTCAAGCTGAATAGTAACCTCATTTTCACAGACGTCTTCTATTTCCAGATCGTTAATGTTATCTATATCTAGTTTGGGTTAGTTTGGGTTAGCTTAATTACTTATAGTATCGTCATGGTCCCTGAATTCAGAATCAGACTATGGAACAATGATTTTTTTATCTGCTTCAAAGAGATATGCAAGATATATTCGTAGTGAAAAAAAGTAAAATACAATATCTGGTTTCGTAATATTCAGTGTAAATTCGGACAAAAGATAAAATAATATTAAACTAAATTATATTGGCTAAATTAAGATTTTAATGCAGATACTGCAACAAAAACAAAACTAACAAAACAAAAATCAAATTAAGAAAAACAAAAACACAAAAATCCATAGAGAAGGGAACAATATTTTCTAAATTAAGATATAACCAGACGAAGAACACGACATAACGAATGTATCTACTACTAAATATAGTAATTTTAGATTTAATCTGATGAAGCTTTTTTTTGCTCTCATATCATATTTTAATAATTTTTGATTTTGCATAGAAACCTTGTTTTTTTTTTAATTTCTCTTACATCAGTGCTAAAATTTGATAATTAGTTGGTCTTTATTCCCTAACTATAATAAAGAATAAAAATAATTTTTATCCCCTATCACAAGTCTGGTGCGTAAACAAATATGCAGCGACTATCATAATTTAATGCGTTACGACACACTCATCGATACAAAAAATAATGAACACACTAAATAATTTTAAGCAACAAGGAATAGTTTACAAAACTCGTAGGCAGTACTTTTTTATCCTGCTTACACGTCACCTAGGCATATAATATTTTAACGTGGACTTCCTAAATGAATGGTGCAATTTATCTCCTTCTTGTATTCTAGACTCATTGCCAGATTAAATAAAGGTTTCGTTTTTAGTTTGGAAAAATAAGACGATGTGTATTCTTTAACAGCTTGCAAAATTCAGTTAATCTCTCTTAAAGGACACGTCCCATCAGCGGACACTTTAACCTAGTCCCGGTGGCTATCCATAAGAAAACCATTATTGTGACTCCTCTTAAACGAACAATCTGATGAGCAGACACAGGCAATGTTTTTAACATATTTCACGACCAAAATATTTTCTAATAATGTCGGTCTCAGCGCCCACAACGTTTGGTTGGATAAGAGTAGATCGCTTGCAGTCAGGGAAGTACCGTGAAGAAGAAAACCGGTCGTGTGATTCTCGGGAGCAACGTAGCGTCGTTGGTGTGTTTTTGTGTCAGTGGTTTGTTGTATGTTACATTATATTTTTCAGGTCCCTTGATACCTACATGTCAAAGCAAAATATATCGCAGAATATTTGGGAAATATTAGCTTTCGCTCATCGTATGGTGTACTTGCAAATTTCCACCGGAGAGGCTGCTCCATGCTTTCGTGAATTCTCAGTGTTATCGTCATGTTTGGAGAAGTCGCCATTTTTGATAAGAAAACTGCTCACCAAGAGATGTATACATTGCAGACGAGACAGGTCTTTTTTTAGAGCATTTCCAAATAAAACTCTGATTCTCAAAGAAGAAATGCGTTAATGGAAACCCCTCCTAAGGACGCATAACGATATTACATTGCGTCAATATGACTAAAGGGAGAGAACATTTATTGGTCATAGGTAAATTAGCCAGACCAAGGGGCTTTAAGAACATTTATTCGAATAGGTTACCAGTGGCATGGAAATCTAATACGAAGGCCTGGATGACAGGTGACATAATGAGAGAATGGTTATATAAGTTGGGTCCAAAAAGGGGTTTTGAAAAAAGAAGCATTTAATTGTTCATAAACAAGCTCTGTTTTTAGAGAAAATAATTTGAAAAATATCAGAATCTGTTCAATTTTGCACTAATTTTTTTTTTATGACAGTGGCACACACACTAAAGGGAAATCCTATGGCGCTCGACGAACGGTGTATGTGCGAAGTTATTGATTGACATGGTTCTTAAACAGTTGTAGGTTGTAATTAGGGGGAAACATATGTCATGGGAGTGAGCTCCACAGTGATGCAGTGCGCCAGACAAAGGCGTCCTTGTAAAGCGATGTTCTAGGTGTTTCCAGTTGTACGACGCACTGGTGCGCTCTTGCCGTCTGTCGTGACTGTCTGATAGGCATTGCCAGGGGCGGCATGAGGCGGCCCAAATCCTGGGACCACCTGCCGTAAAAGTATCTGTAAAACAGGGACATCTCGGCCATATGTCTGCGGTGTTCCAGACTATCTATCAGCTTCCGGATCAACTCCGGGTCGCCGAGGAGACGCACAGCTCTCTTTTGAATGAAATCCAACAGCTTTAATGTGTGTTTGGTGCGGGACTCCAGATGTGTGAGCAATATTCTAAGCACGGTCTTATTTGCGCTTTGTAGAGCAAGAGCAACTGCTGCGGTGTATACAGTTTTTTTGTTGCGAAAAAGCGCACCAAGCTTCTGGGAGGCTGTTTTTGCGATGTTAGCAACGTGGTCATGCCAGGATATGTTGCGTACAATTGACGAGGATGAAGGAATGGTCGATCTTGCCATAATGATCTCAGGGCCCGCCGTATTAGCCCTCTTGGTAAACGGGGCTGCTTGGGTCTTTGTTGCATCGAACTGGACCAAATTTCTGTCGCCCCAAGTTTGGACTTTCTTAAGGTCTTGATTAATTGCTGTAATCTGCTCCGGTCTACGGTGATAAGTCTCAGTCGCTGGTAAAGGTTTTTCCAATCTATAGTGGGAGACAAGGGTACTGTCATCTGTAAAACTGTAAACAGGATTATTCGTTCCGGTCAACAGGTCATTAATATAGATGAGGAACAGAGTTGGTGAGAGTATTGCGCCCTGAGACACGCCCGCGTTAATGGTGAATATGTCTGAGATGTGTCCATCACAAGGTGCAAGGCGCAGAGATCAGTTTAAAAAGAAAACTGGCAATCCCTTCATCCTCGTCCGAAGGACGGCAGTTTGTTGAGCAGTCCGTCATGCCAAACTCTGTCGAATCCCTTCGAAATATCCAACGCAATCGCTCGAGACTCTCCGTAGTTCTCAATTGCCCTACTCCATATATGAGTGACATAGGCCAATATATCTCCTGTCGATGTCTCTTTGAGAAAGCCGTATTGATTATCGCTGATTATTCTGTTGTTCTCGAGGTACTTGAGTAGTTGTTGATTGACTACACGTTCCATGACTTTGGAGATTATTGGAAGCAAGGCAATTGGCCGATAATTTGAAGGCGTGATTTTCTTGCCTTTTTTTGGTACAGGTTGCACTCGAACGACTTTCCAAGAAGATGGGTAAATCCCTTTTTCGTAAGACAGATAAAAAAGCCTAGAAAAAACGGGTGTTAGTTGGCGCAGTTCTTTAACACAATGGCAGGTATTCCGTCCGGTCCTGATGCCTTTTGCTTATCTAGTTCTTTAAGGATTTTACGAATCACGGTAATGAAACTTGACTTCTTCCATGGTAATGGTTGTTCCTACTGATGAGATCAGGAAAAAATCGAAAGCGACCAAAGCCCAAGTCAGGCCAAAGACTGAACCACTGCATATAAGCTTTGTGTTTGGCTGATAAGCCTTAATAGTTGTGCCCATATTTGAAACAAGTTGAAGGCAGTCGTACTCGACTAGTTGGATGTGTGCTAAACCTGCATTCTTCAAAGCTGTTTAGCAAGAAAAACGGCTCAACTTAGCTTGAGTCTTTCACT
>JAEQML010068157.1:0-18487 GCA_016904865.1 Pissodes strobi | reverse complement strand
AGTAACGAGTCCGACAAGCAAAAGTAACTAATAGTTACAAGTAATGAAAAGGAATTAAACCCTACGACACTAAATAAACTGGCAAAATTTAAACGCCATGTTTTTTGCTGGCAAACTCATTAGTCATCAGTCATAAGATATTTATCTGTTTAGTTCATCCTACAGAGCTATTTCCAAAAATTTACTAAAATGTTATTATAATCGCTTATTAGTAAGTATTGGGAAGTTCAGCTTTATGAATTATTGTACTTTCTATTGTTATTTGTTCTCGACACCCTTAACGTTTTTTGTTTCCTGTGTGTTTCTTGATATGCTGTTTTTAATTAGACAGTGACTGTTGTCCTTGGTATCGATAGAGGGTGTAAGGTTCCTTTTGGCACAACCGGTAATATGGTGTTTATCCCAGTTAACTAGAATGTTGTGGGTTTATATATAAGTGCTACATGAATAAAATTTTCTCTGCAAGATATAGGAGCAAAGAGCGTGTTGAGTATTCTTTAAACAATATAGTTTGCTATCGACCTGAGCTAAGCAATGTAACCAATTTTTATTGAGTTAATTTACAAAAAATAATGGATCTATATCCAAACTCAACTTAGTTAACATGCATACCATGATGTTTATTTCCAAAAGGTACGTAGTTTATTAACGTTAATGACCTACATAGATAATTTTAACGCAAAATACCTTGAAAACAGTTCTTATTCAATACAATACATTTTAAATTCTAAGGTAACAGTTACTTATTTGATAACGATTCTAAAAAAAATAATAAGTATACAGCATTGTTGTATTTTTATAGCAAACTTTCCAGTTCAGTGTGGGATATTTATAACCCAAACTAACCCAAACTACTGTAGACATTTTGTTATGTAATGCTACCTTGGTGTGTTCCCTAATAGAGAACTCTTTGTCCGAAAAAAAATGATAGGAAAAATGATAGGAACGCATTAATGTGATTCCTTAAGCCCATTAATTTATTCAAGTTTCGAAGATATAAACCTTTTATCGACCGTGTCAAAAGCTCGGGTCAAGCCAAATGATAATGAGATAACAATTTCCTTGTGGTCGAGTTTTTCATTAAAATATTAATCCAAATCAACGCAAACCGTCTCAGTTGAGAGCCCTTTACGAAAACCGTGAGTCTATCCGTGAGTATATTATGTTTTAAAATGAAGGAATAAACTTTTTCATGCACACTTTTTTCAAGAATCTTTGAGAAGGAACTCAATAGAGATATCGGTCGATAATTTTCAAATTTTATTTGGCGGTCCCTTTTTAAAAATTGGAACGACTTCTGCTTTTTTTAATATGTCGGGAAAGTTTGATGAACATACTGCCAATTTAACTAACTCTGTAAGTTTGTGAGACATTTCACCAATAAGCCTAATAGGCACATGGTGAAACCCACATGATTGTTTATTAGGCATTTTTTTAGCAATGGACTCGATATCACCGTTTGTTGCAAATGCATTATAAAACTAATTACCAACGATATTTTTACATAATGTAAAATTTTTGGAGAATTTCCCATAAAAAAAAACACCAATTTAATTAATAATAATAGAAGAACATGAGCTGTTTAAGAAAAATCATTCAATTTCTTAGAAACATTTTCGATTTTCGTTAATTTTTTTATCTGGAATACTTTCTGAGATATCTCATTTTTACGATAATTTTGCATTTTATATCACACACTAGGCTGCAGATTAGATGTTAAGTTAGACTATTCAAAACAAGCACCTTACCTAATATGGCTGAGGTTAGTCTAAGCGTTGATTGTTCAGTCAACGGTCTAAGTAAATCGGATCAGAAAAGTGTATTCATTAAAATTACGCTGAATACTGTATTAACCTACTTAACAGGCAAACAATAAAGAATCAAGATCATTCATAAAATACCGCATAATCTTTCTAAACTATCTAATATTTTGTATTGCTGCCTCAAGCAACTCTTAGAACTTCTAATGACCGTTATTCTAGACTTCTTATGAGTACATTAGTCATAACCTCTATAGTTGCAGGAGGACTTTCGCTCGATCGAACAGTTCTATCCAATTCATCCCACATATGTTCAATCGGGTTCATACCAGGACTTCTAGCGTGCTAGACAAGTGAGGTGATATTTGAATCATTTAAAAAATTTCGTACTAAAAATAAAATTATTGCTGAAGAACTGGGCAAAAGATATTATGTAAATATTTTCTATATGCATTTTCGAAGTTAAAGATCATCTTACTGGAACAACATGCAGTCCTGTACTGCTTTACATAGATATACCACCCCACACCAAAACGGGTCCACCATTAAAGCTTTCGCACTCTTTGATCAAACTTTGGTTAAATCTCGCGCCGGTTCTTTTTCATACTCTTTTGTGATGGTCACATAGTATTTAGTTAATATCTGGAGTCACCTGAGCATAACATATGAGTACATTTTTTACTGTCCCAGTGGCCATAGATTCGCACAAAATGACTTCGAACAGCACGATGCTGGGACAATAATTATGGACCTATTCAAGACCTTCTAGCTTTTAAATTTACCTCATTAAGTCGTCTGCAGATCGTTTGGTTACTAACTACAACATTGCGTGAAGATCTCGTTTGACTTTTACAGCTGTACTATCACGATTTCGTGAAATTTTTAGTAAAGCTACAATCTATGCAGTATGTTTCTCTTGTACGACCGAAACTCCTTACGTCTCACGCCTTCCCTTTGTTCAAATCTATGAAATGCTCTTCGACCCGTATCTTCGGCTACTCTCACTGTAATAAAAGCATATCGTACACTGCCTCCATTATCCACTAATCTGGCTATTTGCCCTAAGGTAATTTGGGGCACTTTATTGAACTTAAACCAATGGTTTAAAAGGCAATTTTTTTCCATGGAGATAAAACAAAAATTGCAATTCATGATCCATCTCAAATAGTGTATGAAAGAAGGCGAAAATATAAAGCTTTAGTAAACATGGGCATATCTCAAAGAGTGCTAGAGGAAATGAACAAAAAAATTTAAATATTTGTATGAAAGTTATCTTTTAAAGGGAATGTGAATGAGCACCCTCTCATTCACATTCCCTTTAAAAGATAACTTTCTTACAAATATTAAAATTTTTTTGTTCATTTCCTCTAAAGTTAAAAAAAGAGCTTTCATTCACTTTTTCAATTTCCTTTCTTAGGAAAACTAAAAAAAATAGCCGGCTTTGATGAAGAGAGAAATAAGCTACAAGCTAAATGGATCCATTTGTTATAAATGACAAATTTTGAAAATTGCAGCTAAAGCTAAGTGTCTCATTTTTTATGTGGTTAATATCGGTTAACAATCACATTCAAAACTTGAAAAATATATATTATAACCTTGCAACTCACCTGCATTTGCTTTAATTATAATAACAGCCCACAAAACTCGAATCATTATAGCAGTGATACATTATTTCAGTACGGTTTTAACAAAAAAATTTCCAAAACACGTTCACAATTAATTTATTTTCCCGGGGTTTGATTTCGTCAAAGTGCTCTATCGGGGAAACATTGTGTAAAGTGCCTTCTCTGAAACCGAAACTAACTTAACATAAATAAAAAAAACTTCAGTCAATAATAATTAGTGTCTGAGGCATGTTATCGACATATGATTTGACCGAGGAATGTTCAATTCCGTGCTACCAGTATAAGTTAAAAAATTGCACTGCATGATTGACACAATCGACTATCTGCATTACGTAAACAATACCGTCCTTGCTAAAATTATGGAGGGTATACCTATTGTAAATTTGTTTTTATTACAAGATGACATGAATTTCCACGCTACTATTGAGCACTTTTCTAAAGTTTAAAAGGTGATATGTTTTGACAATGACTTTCTAGAAGATTAATCAGCCAAGGGCTTTTCCCTGATAGTTGTTTATTTGGTATTCATATATACGTGGTGTTCCCTGTTAACGTGCTAATAAATAGATAGATGGGCAAACTTGTATTCATTCCCTATCATAACGATAAAGTTACAAAAAAAAGACGCATGTGGGCATGAAACATACGAAAAAGAATACCTACAACACATTATCAAAAAAATCTAATACCTGCATTTTGCTCATTTCACAGAAGAATTCAACACAGATTAAAAGCAAACAATGCATAAAATTCAAACACAAATCAACTTATTTAAAAGTTAGAAAGTGCTTTCATCACAGGCAAAAAATTCTTCCAAAGAGTAAAATATTCTTAGGCACAAAACCTCCTTAACATATGCGCAAGACTCCTTAGAAGATTATGGATCCTTGCAGCCACAGAATAAAATATTGTATAATTGAAAATTCCCGTATTTTTTATAGTTAACTAAAATTGGATTTATCATAAAGCAGATTAAGTCTATTTCTAGTGGAATAACTGTGACCTATAGTTGACTGAAATATTAGCTGATAATAACACATAATCTAAAATGTACATACATATCACATACTGCTATGCCCTGGGTATTTATAATCAACGAATAAATACACAAATACCGGGTATGTATCGGGTAAAT
This sequence comes from Pissodes strobi, assembly GCA_016904865.1. Lineage (NCBI taxonomy): Eukaryota > Metazoa > Arthropoda > Insecta > Coleoptera > Curculionidae > Pissodes > Pissodes strobi. Next base: position 13,967 of record JAEQML010068157.1, on the reverse strand, counting down.
ACCCAAAAGAATATTTCCCCAACAAAACTTCCTTTGAACTTAAAATTAGCTTCCAACATGAAAGTTCATGATCTTAACGCCTAAACCAATTTTCGTACAGTTTATTGTTGCTGAGGAATATAAACATACAAGAGAATATATATGTTATAGGAAATAATGCGGCTAACATGAAAAGAGCTCTTTCTTTTTAACTGAAAAGTACACTCATCTTGTACCTTTGAGAATCATGTCACACTTTACAGTTACTATGGAATGCTTAGTTGCAAATCATCATACACATTCTGCAGCAGCTGGATAGAGACAGTGAAATGTCTAAAAAATGTTCACATTTTAAATGCTAGGATTAACCGTGCACTAGGATTAACAGTGAGAAAAATATTACAGTCAGTTTAAAAATACCAGTGAAAACCTGCTGGGGAAGCCTTCTTACTTGCAAGAGTACCACTGCAAGTACTAGCAGTAAATGAACAGGCTGCAAACTGTTTACAAAAAGAATTAAAATCTCGAATATTAGATGCCAATAATTTTTGGGATTGGATTTTTCGGATTGAAAACTAATTTGAATCAACTAATATCTAAATCATAGAGTGTATCATGCTTTGAATGATTTACGAGGAAAACTCTATTTTTTTTAAAATTAAAAAGAGGAAATGTATGGCTTTAGGACTAATTCATTTAGCTGCTGAATAGTTGCATCCTTCAAGTCAGAGTTGTCATTTAAATGCAGAAGAGAACGTAGATGAAATGGAGTTTATTTACAAAGTCGCTGAATTGAATATTACAGGTTCAATTTCAACAAACATTGCAAAAGATGACCTATGGGGTAAGCAATTTGTGTAGATTCCTGCAGGATCAGTGCCGCAAATTGTATAGTGGAGAGGTATCTGCAAATTCAGTCTCGCCTTTCAGAAGTTGCTGTACATATATTATCAGCTTCAGTTAGCTCTGCAGCAACTCAAAGGGCATTCAGTACTTTCAGTTGGATCCACAACAAGAAATGCAATCGTTTAATAAATACTAGAGCCGGAAAATTAACTTACCTTGCTCACAGTTGGAAATTACTGCAAGAAAATGAATTTTCAGCAAGCCAAAATAAAGCAAAGAGAACAAATAATGAGGAGATGCGTCTAACAACGTCGGTGATGACAGTGAGGAAATTGAAAGTAAGATGGATATTCCAGATATGCCATATGTATATGGATGATGCCTATGATAGCTCAATGATTTATGGAAGTAACGAGTGACTTAACTTAAGTGACTGATGTAAGATGTAATAATGTAATTATAAATAAGTCAGCAGTAATAAGTGTTTAGAATGTTTAAAATAATATAGTATAAAATATTTATCTGATATTAAAAAAATTATAATAAAAAGGAATTTTCTATCAAAAACTTATTTTTTTTTTATTGAAACACATATAAATACCCAATTTGGGTAAATAACCTACATTTCCCGGGTATTTATCCATCACTAATATCACTGTTAAAATGCTTTGACTAATAAAAATATGTTTATTAGTCAAGTTTATTGCTCATTTATTTTACAAATACTACGCAGACATCTTTTCTGAAGAACCAAAACCCTATTTATTTCTACGTGAATTCACCCAGGAAATTAAACAATAACTGATGCGATACTGGATAAAAGCATGATTGGCATAGAAACTTCCTCTACGCCTAGACCTTCCTTAATTATCTTTAATGCATAACAAAACTTAGCAATTTTAACAGCAACCATCGCAATGTGCGCTCTCCAATCCAACCTCCTATCGATATATACCCCCAGAAATGAGACACTTATTTCTTGCGAGGTTATGATCTCAGTCCTATATGTGAAGCTGAAATCCCTGTCACTTCTTTTATCAAAAAGAAGACATTGCGTTTTGAGCACATTTAAGAGTAGGCTGTTGGATTAAAAGCACTGATCAAGAGATAATAATAGATAATAAAGTAATGTCATTTTGACCAAGTATCAAAAATGTATCGTCAGAATATAGTACAGATAGATATAAGAAAGTTCGTTTATATAAATAATGTATAATAGGGGTCCTAGGATGGACTCATGAGGAACACCCCGACACACACCAATCCTGTCCGATTTAATTGATCTGTCCTGGTGATCACTTTCCACTACCTGCTGAGTTCTATCATCAATTTTAATGTATTACCTCTTATCCCATACATCTCTACTTTCGCAATAAGCCTCTCGTGATTTACTCTGTCAAAAGCCTTAAAAAGGTCTAAGCATACGACCAACGTCTGAATTTTATTGTTTGATAGCTCCACATTTTTATCTAATGCCTGGTAGGCCGCTGTTATTGTTAACTTGCTCTTTCTAAAACGATTCTGCCTATCCGAAATTACTGTACAGGGTATCCCATTTTCGATGATATTACGGGGTATCTCACTTACGAGTAAAGACAGAGAGTTGCGGTTTTCGCAATACTTTGCTACTTTTTTGTGAAAAGAACGATGGTATAAACAAAATTTTCATAGCCCGCTTCGTTTGTGAGATACAGGGCGAAATTGAAAATAATGCATTTTGGGACCCCCTGTATCTCCGTTATCCTTTAACATATCGCAAAGCTAAAAACCTGCTCTTATATACTTTTTTACGCAGAACCCAGTGGCGTAGTCAGATTTTTGCTGTGAGCCGTTAATGTTTAGCTATAAATCGAACTTATGTTTTTTTAAATGGAACACCATGCGGAAATTTTATAAGCTTTTCAAAAATATATAATACATGATATGTATTTTAAATAATAAGCCTAAAATTCATAATAAATTTCCCAAAATGTATCTCGATACGACACTCTTGATGAGTATAGTATAAGCACGGCACATATAACAACCAGCAATATCACATCTTCTTTTTTCGCATCTGCGCAAGTCCGCGCGCAAGATATTCCTTGGTAGGAAATCCGTCAAACTGCCGCCAGCGGCGTCGTGTTTTTACGTCTGGTTTATTTTATTGCTATTGGAGTTAAATCGAAACCATAGGCGTGTATTTGTCAAATATGTGACATTGTGAGAGACGAATGTTGATTATGACATTGTGTAATGCAAAAAGCGATGGTGTTTAAGCAATAAGAACTTGTACAAACCAGAGATAATCTTCCAAGAAGAATTTCTTTAGATTTCCTGCTCATACAACAAGGTATACATATATTTCATAACCCATTGATATTTGAAATGTTATATTACGGCTCTGTTAAAGTGAAATCATACTTATATATTTCAAATCCAGCCCTGATTTTTCCCACCCAACTGACATTAGCAAGGTCAAATTTAATTTTTCGCCTGACAGGTCGAGTAATATTGCTGGTTGTTATATTTGCCGTGGTATAAGCATTATCTTTTAAACAACGTTATAAGTATTAGTAGGCAGAGTTTATCAGAGCAATGGAATGATCATTTTTTTATTGGCAAGACCTGTCAGTGACAAAATTTATATTTTCTGTGTAACATTGTATTTTTTACGATGGTTAAAAACGAAAATTATGGATATTTTGAAAAATATGACATGTTAGTCTGCTTTATACAGAGCAATGAAAACTCCCGTGAAGCTTCTCAACTATTATTCAATATGTTTGTTTGAATATTTATTTACCTTTTGACTTATTTGGGTTTATTTTTTATTTAAGTATCATTTTAATTTATGGATATTCTGAAAGAAGACAACCTGGTCATTTAATATTTTCCGGAATAAAGAGAACATGGAACGTGTATCCGGCCTTTACCAAAAACGTATAATAAGGAAAATAGCGGTAAGGGCAGAGGCAACGTTCCTTGTTCTACCAATCTTTTTCTTTATTCCGGAAAACATTAAAAGATCATGATGCCTTCTTTCGGGATATCTATAAATTAAAATGATACTTAAAAAAATAAACCCAAATAAGTCAAAAGGTAAATAAATATTCAAACAAACTTATTGGGATATAGCTGAGAAGCTTCACGGAAGTTTTCATTGCTCTGTATAAAGCAGACTAACATGTCATATTTTTCAAAATATTGATAATTTTCATTTTGAGCCATCGTAAAAAATACAATATTACACAGAAAACATAAATTTTGCCACTGAAAGGTCTTGCCAATAAAAAATTACCATTCCATTGTTCTTAATAGTCTCTGCCTGCTAATACTTATACCGTTGTTTAAAAGACAATGCTTATACTCTCTATACAACACCCTTGATGAGTATAGTATAAGCTTCAAAATTTGAAGCTTATACTATACTCATCAAGAGTGTTGTATAGAGACACATTTTGTGAAATTATTATTTAAAATACATATCATGTATTATATATTTTTATAAAGCTTATAAATTTTCCATTCAAACGAAAGAAAAATATACAGGGTGTTACATTAAAAAAATACAAGAGTGTCGTATCGAGACACATTTTGTAAAATTATGAATTTTAGGCTTATTATTTAAAATACATATAAAGTATTATATATTTTTATAAAGCTTATAACATTTTCAATCAAACGAAAGAAAAATATACAGGATGTTCCATTAAAAAAAAAACGTAAGTTTGATTTATAGCTAAGAATTGACAGCTCACTGCAAAAATCTGATCACGCCACTGGATTCTACGTCAAAAACTATATAAGACCAAATTTTTAGCTTTGCGATATGGTAAAGGATAACGGAGATACGAGGGGGGTCCCAAAATGCATTATTTTCAATTTCGCCCTGTATTTCAGAAACGAAGCGGGCTATGAAAATTTTGTTAATACCATCGTCTTTTCACAAGAAAGTAGCACAGTATTGCGAAAACCGCAACTCTCTATCTTTACTCGTAAGTGAGATACCCCGTAATATCATCGAAAATGGGACACCCTGTACATTTCTCAAAAAACGCCGCAAACCTAATATGATAGATGACAGTATCAAAGACTTTATTAATATAATATATCGGCTGTGGTCCTTTATGAAGAAAAGTTCATATAAAATAAGTATGTCCGCAACGGTTTAAATTTTTGGCTATATCTTCGAAAGTGTTTAGATAGATATTATTTTCAATTTTGGTACATGTTAATAGGATATAAAACGAAATATTTTAGTAAGAAAAGTTATTCTATGGCTCCACCAGTAACGACCCTAAAGACATGTCGTGAAATATTTTTACAAAAATAATGATATTGCACAGATATTAATCTATGGTGATATTTTTTCGATGAGCCTGGTCAATTCTACATAAAAATGGTCATTTGCATTTTTTTCGTAGGATGCACGGTTCTTGACTAAAATAATTAAACTAAAATTGGTTCATTTAGCAGTACTGATTAATAATTTTTGACATATTCCTTAATGACGTTCTAATATTTGAGGGTGTACTTCCTGGGGCTATTTTATAAACAAGTCCATGTTAACATACAACGGTTTAAATTCACTAATTTTTGTTAACATTGATAATGATCAGAGGCGGCTTGTGCCGTTTTTCAGAGGGGGCATACAAAAAAAAAATTAAATTAAAAACAGTACTTATTTGAAGGTTTAATAATTTTTTTGTGTGTCCTGATCACCATCAATGATAATACAAATTAATACATTTAAGCCGTTGTATATGCTCATATGGACATTTCTTCATAAAATGGTCTGAGAAATCACGCCCTCAAATATTAGCACTCCATTAAGAAAAATGGACAGAAATTATTGATCAGTACTGCTAAATGAAGCAATTTTGATTTAGTTGTCTTAGTACTATGAGAAAAACGAAAGAGAGCATTGTTATGTATTGCTTTTTTTTTGTAAAAATATCAAAGATCATATCTGCATGGACGCCACTCGTAGACCGATGGAATAACTTTTCTTATTCTAACATGTCGTTTTATATAAAACTAATAACGATGCTAAACAAAATCTATCAACCTGTAGCAATAAATTTAAGCAGTTGCGCATATATATGTTCATATGAAATTTTCATTATAAATTGATCTGAGGAATCACACCCTGAAATATTAGCACGTCATTAAGAAACACACTATATTTTAGAAAACCCAGCTGAGATTCCTAGCGAAAAGTAGAACCATTGGAGCATGGGTATCTGGTGGGTAGAAAAAAATATAACAAAAAAATCTGACAGGGCAAAGATTATATGATGCTTAAAGGACATATTTTGGATCAAAAGCATATTTCGAGAAATAGAATCTTTATTGACAAGCCCTCGTAGTGGCAAAGTATGTGTAGTGTTGTTTCCTCCCCTTTATAACAAAACCTGCACAGCCATTATCTGCCAGACCAATCATAGTCATACGTTTGGGTTAGTTTGGGTTTTTTGAGCATATGGTGCCCTGTTAGAAGTCCAACTATTATCCTAGTTGTATTTCTTTTCTGACTTTGCCAACGTACTATTCCAACCTATTTACTCATATGCTATCATGAATCTAATGATGCCTCTGGCATAAAGTCATGTGGTCATTTTTGGTTGTATCCCCCAGTTACTTCCGCACAGATTGAAGGCCACTATGTTTTTTGTGTAGTTTCAAGTAGGTATTAATTCTATGTTAGTTTATGGGGTGTATGGGGTGACGAGCACAATTGATAGCTCAGCCCAAATGCCAACCTCACCTGCTCGTGGTGCCCCCTGCTAGAAAACAAACGAGGCTCTGGCGACCGAGTCGAGGTGGTATAACCTCCAACATGGTAGAGAGAAGCAGCTCTATCATTACCGGACTGATGCCATCGAAGAATAACTTCTCTAAGGGTTCAGTATCGGATACCCACAGGCGAAAATCAAATTATGATTTGACCAGTTGTGACACTGCGGTGCAGAAAGCATTGGAAAACTACTGCACTACTTTTCCAAGAAAACAGTCATGGCAGAAGGTAGAAACGAAACGGCCCCTAGTCCGCGACAGACTTTCAGTAGTCATGGGGTGCTAAGAATCCCCGCTAAGAAAGCTAGGACCCACCCGAAAGTAGAAAGTACTGATCCTAATAGATTAGGCACCAGAATTGGTACATGGAATGTGCGAAGAAGCCTTTACTCCGATGGCAAATTAGAAAATCTAGCCAACGAAATGGAGCGTATTAAAGTAGATATACTAGGTATTAGTGAGGTGAGATGGTCAGGAAGTGGTAAAACTACGGCAGAGAATGCAACCCTGTATTACGCTGGAAACGATCTGCCTAACCATTATAATGGAGTAGGATTTCTTGTAGACCGAAAATACAACAAAGCGGTCATAAATTTCGTTCCATACTCGGACAGAACCGCGCTTCTTCAACTCAAAGCGCATCCTGTGAACATAAATTTAATACAAGTATATGCCCCAACACTAGACAAACCCGATACAGATGTTTTAACAACCTATAAAGAGATAAAGGAACACATAAAAACTGTAAAAAATAACGAAGTATTGATCATAATGGGGGATTTTAACGCAAAAGTTGGCCAAGGACGGGTTGACGATATTGTGGGTGACTTTGGGCTCGGAGCGCGGAATGCAAGGGGGGACATATTAGTCCAATTCTGTCAAGAAGAGAAATTGACCATAGTAAATACATGGTATAAATTGCCACCGAGGCGGTTCTATACCTGGCAGTCACCGCAACACACCGATGATCATATTGTAAGAAATCAAATTGATTTTACGATGATAAATAAAGATACAGAAATGGACTACACGGCATACCCACCAAAAAGAAAATTAACATAAACAGTCTAAAAAATCCTGAGGTACGTCACAAGGTGTAAGCCACACTGAATGCTGAAATGCCAAACGTAGTAAATATCATTGAAACAGCGGACATAGAGAACAGTTGGAATCACTTCAAGAACATCATCATAAACACGGAAAACATCATGACACCACCAAGCCACAAGAAGAACCAGAAATGGATAACTGATGAAATCCTACAGCTAATCGAATAGAGGCGAATTAATAAAAGCAAAGATCAAAGTAAATACAAAGAACTACAGAAACAAATAATAAAAAAGATACGAGAAGCAAAAGAGAATTGGTTGAAGAACAAGTGCGAAGAAATTGAGGATCTGGAAGAAAACACGACCATTTTAACATTCATAAACTAATAAAAGAGACTATGGGACTTCAAAGAAACTCACACATAACAAGACTTATCGATGAAAATAGCAAGATGATAACAAACAACGAGAAACTGCTAGACGTCTGGAAAAGCTATGTCGAACAATTGTTTAGAGAGGGTGGCCCCAGATTATTTGACAATCAAAGTGTGAGCGAAACATCTCCGAAAATAATGACATCTGAAGTCTTCAATGCAGTCAGACAATGTAACACCGGAAAAGCTCCTGGACCAGATGATGTATATATTGAGATCATTCATTAAACTTTTAGACGATGGCGGCATTACTACCCTGACAAAACTATTTAATATGATATACGAAACTGGCCAAATACCCCAGGACTGGCTGCACTCGGTTTTTATTACCATCCCGAAAAAGGGAAATGCCAGTAAATGCGATCAATTTCGCCTGATAAGCCTAATGAGCCACATACTTAAACTTTTTTAAAAATAATTCAAACAAGAATCCGCCTACAATGTGAAGAGGACATCAGTCCATGTCAGTTTGGATTTAGACAAGAGTTTGGCACTAGAGAAGCCCTTTTCAGTCTTACGGTGTTGCTTCAAAAATGCAGGAACCAACGAAAAGATGTCTACATGTGCTTTATTGACTACCAAAAAGCCTTTTATTGTGTTAAGCTTTTGGGACTCCTTCATGACAATGGAATAGATCAAAATGATCTTATCATTATAACGAATCTCTACAGATACCAGAGCGCATCCGTTAGGCTTGAGAGCGGCAATGCTGATAAAATCCCGATAGAGCGTGACGTCCGACAGGGTTGCGTGCTGTCGCCTCTCCTATTTAACTTGTATTCCGAACTGGTTTTCTCTCAGGCACTACACAACACACAAGATGGTATTAAAATTAATGGACAAGTTGTCAATAATCTGTGATACACTGACGACACAGTCATTATCGCAGACAGCCCAGAAGCACTACAGCGACTAATAAATAAAATATCTGCCGAAGGAGAACAGCTTTCCCTAAGAATTAACATTGATAAAACAAAGGTAATGGTAATAAGCAGAACACCAAACATCCGTCCCAACATCCTTGTGTACGATAGACCCATCCAACAGGTTTCCAAATTCAGATACCTGGGAAGCCGGATAACCGAAGATTTTAACCCAGATATAGAAGTTCGCAGCAGAATAGAGCAGGTAAGAACGACACTCCTTAATATGCGAAATCTAATATGTAATCGAAGCCTCAGTTTAAAATTGCGGTATCGTTTTGTAAAAGGGTACGTCTTTTCTGTGCTGTTATATGGTGTCGAAACATGGACACTTAAAGCAGACATCATAAATAAACTGGTAGCTCTAGTACTCATACGCATGGGTAGAGAGAGAGAACTTCTACAAATCATTAAGCGGAGAAAAGCCGCCTACATTGGGCATATTTTTCGCAATGTCAAGTACCAATTTCTTAAGCTAATAATGGAAGGCAAGATAGAGGGGAAAAGAGGCATAGGCAGAAAAAAAAAACACTCATGGCTCAAGAATATTAGAGATTGGACTGGCCTAGATGCTCACACACTATTTAGAGCCACTCAAGATCGAGATGAGTTTGCCAGGATTGTCGCCAACATCCATTCCATTGAATGGATATGGCACCATAAGAAGAAGAAGAGAAGAAGTTTATGTTCAAACATGACTCCTAAGTATTTTGCCCCTTGTGCAAAGGCATCTCTATTCCATTGAGTACTTGTGCCCTGAGTGTTTCTAATGTTCTTTTTTGGTGAATTTTATTATGGTGGTTTTATGAAGGTTCACTGTCAATCCCTCCTTACACCACTTGTCGTTAATATTTAGAGCTAGTTGTGCGAGCTTCATCATTGTACCTGCAAATCTGCCTTTTGCAAAAATCGCAAGGGCTTCGGCGTATTCGAAGCAATAGAAACCTTTGGATGTTAGCCTTCCTATCAATCCATTCATCCATTAGGATTGCCTATAGTAAGGGTGATATCACTCCTTATGGGCATCTTATATTTGCTCTAGATATCAGTATTGTTTCACCAATAACTGTTGACATAGTAACCCAATTTTTCAATTTGGCGTTTATCCACTGGCGAAGAAGTAGTGATACTTCTTTTACAGCTACAGTATCGTAGATGCGATAAATGGCACTATATCTGCAAATGTCGTTATGGCTATCTGGTTCTATTTGTCTTCGAACGACTTTGTGAGTACCCTGTTGAGGTCATCCAGTGCTAAATCACTGGCCTTGCCCGGCTGATACGTATATTAGTCGCGTTCGGTATATACTTCAGATCGATCGGATTATTCTCAATCGTTCGTTTATGACATCTAGATGTAAGGGAAAGAAATCTCAACCGTTCGGTAATTAAAATCGGAGCGATCCGACGACGATCTTTTTGCTCGGAGAATTTTGACCCATGAAAGCGAGCAATCTGACTTTGTAAGGTTAAGTAAGTTTAAGTTCAAAGTTGTTTCTTGACCTGTTTTGTTTATAAATATATTTTAGATTTTGCTAAGTATTTTGTTTTAAAATGAAAGAACTCGGCCTGTATCATGGTTTTTTAATCTCTGAAATGAGATCCAGACCAGAATGCAGAATGACGTTTGACACCTTTGACTTGACAACGATCTATACCGTTCGTTTATTCAAGATTACTCTGTCCGATCTGTGGTCATGTGACAAAAATCCGTCGCATCTCTGACAGAATTACCGAACTCGGCTCTCGTTGAGCGGCTTGCCTGTAATGCCTCATCTCTTATGTATATCTTTCTATCTCTCTTTCCAGCGTTTACACTTGATTCCCATTCTAATAATTAAAATTAGGCTAGCAAGAAACCTATAATATTTTAGCCACCACTCAAATGTATAAACACAAGAAGAATAAAGATTCTTCATAAGATAAGCTGCCTAGGACTGTTTTAAGTGAATCTGGAAGCCTTAAAAGTATAACGCAAACTCTTTTACTTATTCTTAACAATAACTCAAAAGTTTAATGGGACACTCATCCTGTCGCTGCTATGCTGAAATATTTAATTAATAAAATCCTACCTTGAAACAATTTGAATGATGAATAATTTAATCGGAAAATTTATTTTTTATCTCTTTGTTGAACTATTGTTTCTTCACAACAATTTTGAAAGTTCTGCAGCTTTAAATACTTAAGAATGAAAGTTTGACTTACTCATATCGGTAATGAATTGGCCACTACAATGACCTATTGAAATAAATTAAATAGGACGGTCCCATGGCTGATAACAATAGCTTTTCTCTTGATGGCATTCATTATTATGCTGACAAATTTAGCAAACCTTTACGATCAATCAATGTATATTTATTAACACAATGCAGTGAAAATTTAATAAGTAATAATAAATCTGTACAATTATTGCACTAAAGGCAGAGATGTGATCAATAAATTGCCGATTTTGATATTTTGCAATAATAGCTTGCACGCGATGCTACATATCTTCATGCAATATTGTCCTTTTTGGGTGTTCATTGTCAGCTTGAGTTTTTGCAAAGTTATCCAAACTAAAACCACAATTATTCTTATTTAATAATATTAAAGCCTTTTCTTTAATTTTAGTTTTTTTTATAACGGTTCCATTAAATATTTCAATTAATTACTTGACCATGGACTTCTACTTAGCTAATTACGTCTTTACGATAATATAGCGATAAAGTGCACGCGCTAGACTTTTTTTGAACACAACATAGGGTTATTAAACACGGTCAAAATTTCATATCCTCAGAAGGGGGCTTCTAAATTTGATATCGTTGTGATGTACAGTTTTCCTGTACTTCGTTTGCCAGGTATTAATTTGTGCTCTGTCATCTTCTCTTCCACCATATATCCGGCAAATTTAAATTGTTGCCTGCTACAGGTTGTATAACATAAAAGAAGATAGCAGTATCACTTTAAAATAAATTTAAGTTAGTTTTATCTATGATACTGTATTAGTCAGCTTTGTTTTTTCGATAAACTCAGATATTCATCTGAAATAGGTTAAGAACATATTACAACCTACTGATGTCTAGCAATCTCAGGCTTCTTAATCAATCTTAACTGACCAGACGGTGATGGATAATAGACCAGGTACCCCCCTCGTAAATAGGTCCTCCAAGGTTGCAACCTTTGTGGAAGTATCAATATCCAATACCCAAAATATGCTCGTTAATAAGGCTGGCAAGAGTGCCAAGAATAATTTCATCAACTGGAGTTGGGCCGACAAGAAATATCCAGAAGTTAGGGCTGACAAAAACCTCTACACGCCTTTTCATAAAGTTGTATGCTTTCGACCGCAAGAATTGTCAACCCTCATGCTAACATAACAGCTTAATCCCTCTAATACTTAATACATGTGGGATTAAGTGCTAATGCCGAAAACTATACAAATCAAGAAACAGTAATTACACGACTTTCGTTAAAAAGTGATAACTGATTGACGGAAGCACAATTTTTCCAGATTTTTGTGTTATTCGTGATTCAGTTGGTGAATCCCCTGTATACCATTAAAACACACAATCCACTAATTGAAGTAAAAATGAAGGGTGTTAAAGAAGACGTCATCAAAAGTATTTCTAATAATAGGGCGAACATTCAGCAACATGCCTGGTGAAGCTAATATTGTCCGGAACCGAGCCTTGAGCCGCACGAGTAATTGGCTGCAGTGTAAAATCTTGCAAATGTGCAGTTACCCCCGAAAGCTAAAAAGAAATAACCTGAAACAGAAGAAAATGGATCAATTATTAAACTTAAAAAAAAAATGAGAAAGTGTTTCATTATCTACGATTGGACTAGCTGAGAACGGGAGTGATTTGAGACTTGATGAAACGAAGAAAGTAACACCAATAAATAGATATATATATCCATATGATGTTGCCTGCGAGAGAATGAGATAGAGCCCAGTTATACAGGTGTTACATGTCTGCCAAAAGTAAAAGGTAAAAAGCAGTTGTCCGATCACTGAAGTTGAGCAACGTCCGGCGTGGTTAGTACTTGGATGGGTGACCGCTTGGTTTAGTTTTATGAAGGTTACACTTCTGCCGTGTGTGAACTGTTTTTAACTTTATATAGTTTTAAATATGGCTCTGCTGAAGTTTTCGCTTATGTCGTGCAGTTTTATGCACACACTTTTTTTTTAATCATATGTGTCTGGTAGAAATGTCATTGGTAAAATAGCATGATGGTTCTGGAGTTCCTTCAATGACTGTTTTGTGATAAAATCGTAGACAATCACAGACCCTACCCATTTTATATTTACGGTCATTAGAAATATATCTCCAGTGTCACGCGTTCATAACTCTTACCGTCATGCCATCGCATCCAATTGAACACCTTCATATTATTATGTCTTAAATTTTTGATTGCTCGTTAATTTCTTCAAAAAATATTGCTAAAATGTGTGTAGTTTTTCAGGTAAATGATTATGTAGGATTATACGTTGCAATAATTGTCGCAATCCTTCTAACTACACATTTTCAGTTCATAGAAATAAATACTGTATTTATAGGGGCGTTCTTGACGCAATTATTATTCTAACGAAATTTGGATATAATTTGTGGGTATTATGCAGGATAGGTAATGTAATCAGCGTCTATTGCGATTTAATGTTTCAATATAGCTAATAAACGCCAGCATTATTTGGTATTCATATCTGATGCTCTTCGCAGTATTTCCTAACTATTCCAAACTGATGGCCAATTAAAAGTTTGGACTTGAAATACGATTTTACGCTGGCAAGTGTAAATTTAAATTTCTAGTTCATAGTTTTCTTTTGAATTTTTGAAAATTAAATATATCAAAAAGCATTCCAAAAACAATTTTTTTTTTGGCCTAATTGTATACTATATTTCCCACGACCACTTATGAAAATGATACAAAACACATTCTTTAGATTCTTAGGAGAACTATTAATATCACGCATGTTGACA
>JAEQML010068156.1:0-18487 GCA_016904865.1 Pissodes strobi | reverse complement strand
GATCACGAGTCGGCCCGAACGAGTTTCGTTACTTTTTACCCTTGTCTATACGGTCTAGCGGAAAGGCTCTAAGCGGTTTCGTGGTCTATACGGTTCTGGGTTTCCGATTATGGCCTCCTGCGTTCGATTCCCGTCGGTGGTTTTTTTAAAAAATATATTAAGGTTATATTTGTTTTTTTTTCTAAATTTGGGTTAGTTTTGGTTCATTGAGCCCTGAAGCGAGCGAAGCGAGCAGAGGGTCATGCGTGAAGTTAAGATTGACTTCGAAACTCGTTCGGGCCGATTCGTGACCTTGTTTTGTAGTGAGCTGTAGATGCTAGTACATGTTACAAAGGAAATTTATTCCTATGTAATGTAAAAAATAACATTTTGTTGTGTTAGAACTAAAAATATATAATCCATTGCTTTTTTTTTAAATAGTATTTTATGGCTTTTTGCCGAAGTTAGCATGGTATATTCTAAGCGCGTGCTTGTAAAATTCTCTACAGGTCTGGGTAAAATTAACTTTTATTTGTGACTTTTAATATGCTCAACTGTAAGCCTGTTTCTAGAGTCTGTCCATGCATTTTCGCAAAGAGAAAAAATGCGTTCGGTGCCCGCGTTGAATGCTGGAATGGACATTGGACGCGATAAATTGAAATATCATTAGAATATTTTTTAAATTTGTGCTGGAACTAAAAATTAAATTTCATTTTTCGATGGGCGTTTTGTTTTGCGGCAAATTTGATTCTTGATTGAAAATCGGGACATTTGGCGTCCAGCTATAGGTCTTGGCAGAACGTATTAAAATGGAAATGGCCCCAAAAATCAACCCTAATCACAGATAACAACAGACATCGACAGGTCGCGACAGATCAGGCCAGGCCGCGCCTTTGAAGTTACCGACTTGCGGCGGATCGGACGCGCCATCACGGATCTTTCCGGGCGACCTCGGACGGCACCCTTCCCACGGCGTGTTGGCCCGAGCTGGCGCGGTCCGGCCTGTGATACCACGGGCCGTGGGAAGCCACCATTAGAAGACACTTTCGAAGTGAATTACGATTATGCATTTTATACAGGGTAAGCTAGTTGAATTTAAGCTTATCTCCATTTAGGGTTTTGCCACGACACGTCATCACTTAATGTTTTATTACTGGAAAATCGAATAATCTGGAGCAACCATTTTTTCGTACATTAAAGACAGCAGGAGATATAAAAAATCGCATCGATCCAACGAAAAATGCCGACGGTGATTTTTTTAATTTTCAGTCGGAAAAATCTACTTTAAGCTAACGCTAGCTATTTTCATTCGTAAACCTCGTGATATATGCTATAAAATTTCTGTAACAATTTTCCGTACGAAATCGGGAAATAAGGAGGAAATTGAGGTTAAATTAACAGGCAATCGCAAAAAATTCCATCGTTTTCAATATTTCGGCAATTCTAGGAGTATGAATAGGTTAACTTTGCTTTTGATGCATTATGGAACATTTGAAGGAATACGTCTTCCAATATTTTAACATGAGATTTAGATTAAAATATGTTTATTTATACACTTAATTGTCTGCAATCACATTGAAAACGGTTTGACGCCAGTAAATGGGTAAAAATCTGAAAATTTTGCCATTTTTGGTGATTAGGGGCAGTTTTTGTGAATTTTATGGCAGATTTCAATGTCAAATTTTACTTTTAGCATATCGGTACGTATAGTTTTGGTGGTAAGTAGGTAGATTTATTTGCCTGAAACTTTGTTTAAAACGAAAATTTGCCAGAATCAAAGAATTTGGTCATTTATCAAGCCATAAGCAGAGGTTTCTGCTGATTTTATGAGAGATTTCGAGGCAAAATTTAACTTAAAAATCGAAGTTGCAGCAACTACTTTTAAAATATAGAAAACAAAAAATACTTATATTTCATAACATTAATTTTGCATGTTGAAGAATTCACTTCTGTCGTGTGGTCTTAAGCGCACACCATTTTTTTATTTAAGAAATAAGAAAAATGGCAAGTTGTTGGGAAGAATAAAGAATCATTTATCAAAACATAATGCCCAAGAAGTAGTGATTTTTGTTTATTTTAAATATAATGCCCTATTTTTGTATATTGTACTTAAATTCCACACACAAACTTAAATTAACTATTATACTTATATCTATGTGAATGAGATAATCCTTCGAATTGGTAGATAATAAAGAACTAGAAATCGCACCTCTTAAAAAAGACAGACACTATCAGCAAAAAATCAGATATTTCATAAAAAAAATCAGTTATACGACAGATTAAACGATGGTTTATTATAAATATAATCGTTCCTGTCACATCAGTTTCTATTGCCTCAGATCTAGACGACTCATGCATAAGCCAATAACACGAGGCGGTTTTGATTAAGCCCGGTGTATATTTATATCTCATTTTCGGTTGGCTAATTAATTCCTATATAAATAATATTTCTAACACTTACCCGTAGAATGTCTTTCTCGACTAAATGCAATGGAATGATATATGATGGTACTCACCTGAAAGTAAAATAATAATAATAATAACAAAAATAATAAAATATAGAAAATACAAATTACAATGTTACTAAGGTAAAACGCCCAGTAGCTGACAGGTCTCCATCAGTAGTTCACAGCTTTACCAAAAACCTCGATAAAATAAGAGTTTGTCTGCAATAAACTCCCAACTGTAAGAGAACCGTTTTACCCAATGTACGATTTTAGCTTTGACAGTATTTTTTTCTGCCAAAATGGTGCCATGTTGTATTAACAGGTGCATTTAAAGAAAGTTGTGTAGTAAATATGTTAAGAAATTTCGAGTGGAAAAGTTGTGTTAGCCAAGGTATGTATCATATTTTTATGATGAGTAAAATTCAGCTTATAGTAGAATGGAAAAGTGACTGTTTGCTGTATTTGTTTACCTTTAATTTGTTTGAGGTTGGGCTTTTCAGGGGGTTGTCAAGTATTGGTTCCAAAATATATTGTGGCTTCAAAAACTGACAGGGGTGTCAGCTTTTGGTTCCAAAGCGGTTTATATGATATGAATTTGTTTTTTTTTATCTCTTTTCATTAGTCTTAAAATATATTATTATTATCCAATCGTTGAAACCCCCTGTCAACTTTTGGTGCTTGATATATGTCAACTTTTGATCCTTTCAGGTCTTAAAGGTGGAAAAAATGGCTACTTTAAAAAAAATCTTAAAAACTACACAGAGGAGGGTATGCTTTCCGCATTGGAAGACTGTGACAGGGAATTATCAGTAGCTGTATCGGCAAAAAATAATGGCGTACTCAGAATTATATTACTTTATAAAACAAATGGGAAATATCCCAGAACTGCGAAAATGGACCCAGAATCCTAACTCAACAAAGAGGAGGAAGGAATTCTTTGTGAACGGATAATTAATACTACAAATGCAGGGTTTCCAATTAGCAAAAATCAGCTACTAGACAGCGTGCAACAACCCATAAGATAACTGAATTTGCCAACCCCTTTTAAAAACAACCGACCAGGCGAAAAATGGTGTGCCCTTTTCTTAAAGAGATATCTCCAAATTTCTCTACAAACTCCAGAGCTTAACCGTCACTCAAGAACGGCTTGGTGCTTGGTTCCAAGAGATTTTTGAATATATACTTACAGAATTCCAACCACAATAACATTCTCAATGCCTAGCAGTTCTGGTCACTGGAAATGCTGCCGGAGATATGTGATTTTATTTAGGTGTGAATGAATTCCCAAAGACGTTGTCTTCAGTGTTCCAGAATCATGGGGCATTGGAAAATCAGACCCGGGGTGGACCATTAACAAATATTCGTATTTTGATTTGGCTTTAAACTACTTAGTCGAGATCTAGATTAATAAATAAAATAGTTTTGGCTGAAATGTCAGTTTTGGTTCAAAATGTTGTCAAGAAATGGGTATATCCAAATTTTCATAGATCAGCTGTTGCGTATTTAACATTAATTATGATATTTTCCTAAGACTAATCAAAAAAGGTGTTTTTATGATTATAAGGGGTACAAAACACCATACCATGAGACACATCAACATCATATTACTTTTATTTTTAAAATCGAATGAACCAGTGAAAAATCATATTGATTCAGAAATTTTCCTTAACTTGTCAGCTACTGTGTTCTTTACCTTACATGATATTATAATGCAGAATAATACGTATCTATTTGAATTACTAAGAACACCTGACGCGCGGAAGGCATTAAAATTCAAAGGAGGAAATGACACTTTACTCCAATGCAATACACATGATTTTTTCTTTAAAATGGAATTTAGATACTGATCATAGGAACATGTGGACACTATCGTAAAAACAGGAAAACTATGGACGAATATAGGTCTAGGATCTGACGGTTAGCGACGTGGTGCAGCCAATTCACTTTATAAAGTACACCTTGGATTCTCAAAAAAACTAGTGGTAGGTGAAATAAATTTTTCAATAAAACTAGTAGGGACACTTTTTTATTAATATTAACAGTAAATACAAATAAGTAGAAGTTTTCATCAACTGCATCCCATAAAAAAATTGCACGGACGTGTACGGCAGCCTATGTTTTACACCTTTAGATGTAGCCATGTAACATGAATATATTAATAAATAATAAAAAAACCTTCAACATCTTATGTCACGGAATTTGCTTCAGCAATGTAACTCGCTGTACTATTAATATTCATAACAATTTATTTTGAATTTGATATTTTGTAAAAAAAGAGTTACTATAGAGAGAGGTGGGAGGAGGGCCGAAATGTTATTCTAATCAAAAGAGGTCAAGAGGGCCGAAAATTTAATTTTTTGAAGAAGCCGTTGAAAAAAATCTAGTTTTCCTCGATTTTCGGATTAATTAAATTATTTTACACCTGAGAAGGAAAATCGGTGGCGGCCGGATCATTTTACTTTAACACAAAACGATTACTTTTTAAAATTTTGGTTGCAGCGACTTAGCTCCATTAATATTTTTGGAGCAGCCACTAAATACTCTTTAGTGTTGTTACCTGAAATTTTTCAAGAAAATAATTTGTATACATTTTACCAAAACTATTGAAAAAAATCACAAATTGAACACGCATTAATAATTAACTAATAAAACATTACGACCTCGTTGCAAGTACACACGTTTAAAAAAATCACTGCCATTATCCAATTAGTCGAAGTAATTTACAATTTACAATAAACGTTCGGACTTGTGTGTAAGTGTAATTAGCCAACAATTATCAATCTTTACCCGACCTTCATGCCGTTAAATCTAACAACGGTTTTTATGTTTTGTGTCACAGATTCATCTAGGAAAACAATGATGGGCGGCTCGGTTCCCATGATGCCGTGTGTGTTTGTATACGAAAATCTGACCTCAAGACCTATTTTGCTGGCATACCCTGAGGGGTCATTTTTGATTGATAATTGATACAACCTTTCCTTGTGACTGGATACATAAACACAAAACTAAATTAACATTACCGTTACTTATTGTGCTGACGTGTTAGGTACATTAAAATGCTCAAAAATCATATCAATAATTACAAACAATCTATAACCAAAAGCTGATCCTAGTGAATTCAATTACGGTATAATTAAATAACTCGATCTCCCTTTTCTTTATTTTCTCATAGATTATTTGGGGTTTATGAAAAATAAAAAGATTTTGATGTAATTTTTCATTTTATTTTTATCTTTTCTGTGTTAAGCAGTTTTAGAGAAACATTCATTTGGCTATTCTATTTCATTTGGCTATTCCATAAAATAACAAAAAATATGCTCATAGAAATAAATATTATCCACTATGAAAATATTTTTTTATTATTTTTGGTTCTTCCGCAAAATAGCTAAAAACTTTTGTAAAAAATTCGCTTTATTGTTCGATAAACACTATATTATGTGGATCAAGTTTTTTATACGTTCTAAAAATACATAAAATATAAAAATCGAGGCTAATCCCTAGTAACTGCATATATATTTTTAATGATGACTCAACTTCACCATTAAATCTAAACAATCTAAGAACAACCTGACCAAGTGAAAGGTTTTTTAATTATTATGATCAGACCATTTAATAGTGTGTTTAAATTTAAATAGTAAATGTAAGTAAATAACTAGAAGAAATGTATTACAAAATAATTAAACTGATCCATCAGGCGTTTAAAACAGTTAATTATCTTGAAAAGTCTAAACCATAACACTATTCTTACTTTTTCTAAAATAATATAGGTAGGTATTATCTGGGGTATTATATAGAAAGCTTGGAATTGTACTCATTTTAAAGGCGAGAGCTACACAACATACCGCCAGGAAATAATCATTTCGTGTGAGCTTATACTTTTTCTAAGACTACTGTTATCAAGATGTTCCATAATTGATACTTTATAGGTTACCTCGGTACGTAAAAAATTGATATATTTTTATAGTATGTCAGTTTCCCTTTTTTTTTGATT
This sequence comes from Pissodes strobi, assembly GCA_016904865.1. NCBI lineage: Eukaryota > Metazoa > Arthropoda > Insecta > Coleoptera > Curculionidae > Pissodes > Pissodes strobi. The sequence goes on along the minus strand of JAEQML010068156.1, from coordinate 12,070 downwards.
TTCATGCTTTAAGTAAATACCTCTTATTTTCTGCAAATTATATGCGCCGGATAACGGAAAATTTATTAAAATAAAAACGATGAAAGTATTTAGGTCATAATTTCAAAAAATAAACTACTCAAAGAGAATAAAGGTATGTATAGCATTTTATCAAACTTTTGAAACAAGCCTATTTTTTTCCAAGAAATCGTCACTTTGATAAAGTTTTGCAGAATTTAATCGATTTCCAGATTGGTTTAGTACTCTTTAACAAAACCTTTGCGTCATGTCTACACAGTGTTCCAAAATTGTAATTTTTTTGATCGGCTGCAATAGTCCGAAGAATAATTCAATATTAATTATTGGGTTATTTCCGGAGATCTTTCGCCAAAGCGGTTTTCCCGTTATCCATTTTTCTTTTTGTAAAGTTGTACTAATTATTTTTTTTTATAAAAACGAAGTAATTTGTGACAATTTGGAGGTTTTTTGAGTCTTTTTTTTTAATTATGTGATGTGTAATAGAAGCAGAACCTCGTGATTTAAAAACAATTTGCACTTTTCCTTTTCATTCCAGGAAAGGATATCTTTTTTCGATATGGCTGCATTTGGATTGGATAAAATAATTTGTTTTTTAAAATCATAAATAATATTTATTATTATACTTTAAGATTTACTTGAAACGAATTTTATTATCAGTGGCATTAGTAAAAAAAAGGCGCGTGAACACAGTACACGTGTTAGAAGTGAATACTTCCTTACCGAAATGAGCTTAATAATATATAACAATATATTGAGGACCCAACCTGTCCCCAATTCAAACACTAGCATGGGATAACCATCTTTTATATTCGTCTATTCCACGACATCTGCACCGAACGTGCGTGCTCATCTTTCTCTGACAAAAATTGATACTTGAACGGGCCGGGGCGTGGGCTCTAGGCTCGGCGTAGCCGCTTTGAAATTAATACGAGGAGCGATCAGTATACCGGGTTTTCGGAAATTGGGTTCCGAAACTCATAGGGGAAAATCTACATGTTAAATTAAGGTGGGTTTGTCATATAACAAAAGTTTGAAATCTCAAAATTTTCCGAGTTATAAGTTGTCTAAGATAATTTTTTTAATTTAATTTTTTTTACATAATGAGGTTATTCCCTAACGAAATAAGCTGGTATTTGGCATATTGTTCTGATACAGTAAAGGTCACCGTTTGACAATAAAAATATTCAGTATTCTGTTACTAGAGGGCACTTTACCCACAACATTGAGATAACCCACCTCTTTAAAATACTATTTCATTAGACCTGATACATTGATTTTTGAGACACCCTATATATGTGTATATTTTGAGGCACCCTTTATACGTGTAAAAGATAAATCAAGTCATAAATTGAAGTCGAGTTTTTGCGAGGTTTTTTGGAGGAGATCCGAAAGGTATTGCTCGAGAACGAAAAATAAAGAGTCAGAAGCCAGCGGAGTGTACGGTTTATTTTGGTGAAGTGTTTTGCTTCTGTGTTGCAATATGTCATTACAAGTCGGTAAAATGAAACTTATAATATTGTTATTAACATAATTTGTACCAATATATATTTTATACTAATTGATAATTCATATTTGATGGTATAACGTGTGTATATACTTTGATATTGTTATTAACATAATTTGCATAAATATTTCTTCTATTTTCATGGATAAATCATATATGATGGTATAACATGTGTATATATTTTGATATTGTTATTAACATGATTTGCATAAATATTTATTTTATTCTCATTGATAATTAATATTTGATGGTATAACATGTGTATATATTTAATGATATCGTTTTATGCTGTGACTAACACTGCTTTTTCGGTCTGTCTTTTCGTGTTTTTAGTTTCAGTATGACTGTGATTGTAATGTAAGCAAGGGACTTGATGAATCCACTAACATTTTCCTCCCCTGACTGAGGAAGGAAATATATATTAACCGGCCTGCAGGTCTTACTAGAGATATTGGCTCAATTTGCAACTATAGCTGTGTAGCCTCCCGTATGGGACCTCAGTACCTGCTGGCGATGTCTGGCTAACTAATACTAAACTCTTCAGTTTTGAATGTATTGTAGTATTGTCACAAATGTGGAACGACAAATTGCGGTGCGTGAGACAGTAATTTAATTAATTGTTATACTAATAAAGGTTGTACAGCATAACTCGGTTTAGGAATTGTGATCGAGGTTTTCTCTGCCATGCTCTTTTCCCTCGTTACTTCCAGGCGGAGTATGGCACGCTTTTCTTTAACAAATTAGGCGTATTAGGAATCTGTGGTTTGATTTACATGACGCACCTTTCCCTCATATTTCCCTAATTGTGTTTGGTCGAAGCGCAATCCGAATAAATAAAAATTTTGTAAGATATAATAATAACACAACGTAGGTCGTAGGTATTGATTTTCTTTTCAATCTATTTTGACGATCATTGGCAAAATAAAGACAAAGCTCAACTTATCTCATTCAACTATGTTAAACAGGCCTGGGTAAGTTATACTATTTATTTTCTCTGTATCTTGTTTATTTAGACTAATAGTGCGAAATGAAATATGTTAACTTAAAGGTAACTCAAAACACTCAAAAATTGGTACTCTTGTTCAGAGTCGCTGATTGTCACCGTTTAGCCACAAACAGATTTTTTTTTACTCCCGACATTTCGAAAATACATGGTAATTAATTTTTTATGCCTACTGTTTAATTCCAGATTGTTTTTTTTATTCCCATAAATGTGTATAATTTAGTTTTTCTGTTACTAGTTAAATAAAACGTTCCTTAATTTTTTTCACTTTTTCAAATTTAATTCATTTACCTAGGGCTATTTAAATCACCTTTGGTTAAGATCTGTGAAATATTCGTGTCGGGAGTAAAAAAAAATCTATTTGTGGCTAAACGGTGACAATTAGCGACTTTGAGCAAGAGTACCAATTTTTGAGTGTTTTCAGTTGCCTTTAAGTTAACATATTTCATTTCGCACTATTAGTCTAAATAAACAAGATACAGGGAAAATAAAAAAAATGTTGTACGTAAAGTGCCCTCTAGTAACAGAATACTGAATATTTTTATTGTCAAACGGTGACCTTTACTATATCAGAACCATATGCCAAATACCAGCTTATTTCGTTAGGGATTAACCTCATTATGTAAAAAATTTAAATAAAAAAAATGATCTTTCACAATCTATAACTCTCATCAATAATCTCAAACTTTTGAAATATGACAAACCCACCTTAATTTAGCATGTAGATTTTCCCCTGTAAGTTTCGGAACCCAATTTCCGAACACCCTGTATATATTTTGTATATTTTGCTATTTATTTCAATACGTGGATGCAGTACACTTTAAGTTTACCCGATATCTTGCGATATGAAAATTTTTCGTAACGTGGAACGAAAATTTTAAAACCATGTAGTGGCGCGGCCTTGAAATATCACTCTCATGAGACCAAATAAGTATGCACTTCAAAAAAAGTCGCGTGTAACACAACACACGTGTTAGAAGTGAATACTTCTTTACCGAAATGAGCTTAATAACATTAACCTATGGATCCAAAAACACTGCAAATATATATAATAGAAATAACATTAACCAATGGATCCAAATACACTGCTAATATATAATAGAAAATCTGTTATAGTGTAAAATGGGTAGGTGTTCTCTAGAAGTCCGATTCAATAGCGACTCCAACCTCTCTATCTTTCTCAATACAGGCATATCCTTTATCGCTCTTGCGAGACGAAAATTTTCGTAACGCGGGACGAAAACACAAACCATGTCGTGACGCGGCCTTTAAAAATCACTGTAATGAAACCAAAGAAGTATTCAGTTAAGAATATAAGAATAAGAAAATAATAAAGCTGAAACAAACTCAAAGTATTAGCATAATTGTTTTACGAATGCCATTCCCAATGTTCTAAAGAAAATTTATTTCAAATAAATATTAGCATTTTATAATTTATTTTAAAATGATATTAGTAATATCGTAAATAGAGATATGAATACGATTTGCTTACAGATAAAAAAAAATAAGAAAATTGTATATAATTTATTGAAGTTCAGCGCTCGGCACACTTTTTCCTATGAAACTAAGCAGTCAGTGATGTAACTTTCATTCGGGTATTTTTTTTTCTTTAAATCATTTTTCGTGCAAAAACGGCTGCGAGTGAAAATTGGAGATTTGGCATGGTTTTTGGGCAACACTTGGGGGCAGCCGACGATGCTTATTTGTATTTGGCGATCAAATTTTCCGTTTCAGAGTTATTACATCCCATGTGCGATTTTTCAAAATGTTGCGTTGATACAAGATAACTGTCGAAAAAATTACTTAATTATTATGAAATTTTCTGGACACGTTCCTTTTGACGGTCTTCCGAACTCTATTGACAAAAATCGAAAAATGTTGAGTATTTTTTTTTTTGGTGTGCACATTTTTGAAAAAGTGTTCACTTTGGGTTCGTTCTACACCGAAAAAAATAGCGACGATCGAAAAAACCGAGAGAGCAGATCGATAGGAAATTTCTAAGGGGGAAAACTCTCTAAATGCTTCCCTTTTCAAAAATGTCGGGAAAATGGATTTTTGAGGGAAAAAGTGAAAACATCGAATTATAGGTAAAAAAAATTAAATTTTTTTCCCGAGAAAAACATTTTTATACTTATAGCAAAGCTGATATCTTGACGAGAATTTACGCCAAAAACCGTACAAGACGCTTTAGAAATGATGATGTCATTATACAAGGTGAGCTAGTTGAATTTATACATTTCGCTCTTTCTAGTTTTAGCCTGACACGTCACCACACAACATTTTATTACTGGAATACCAAATAATATCGAGCAACCAGACTTCCGTACATTAAAAGGGAAGAACATATACCGTAATTAAATATTAAAAATAATATTAAAGAATCTTCAATTAAAAGAATAATATCGGTATACAAGAAAAGTAAACGTTTCTAGGGCATTGTGACAGATAAAAATTAAAAAAAAAACTGAGCGCCAGAAAAAATAAGGCATGACGTTTTACTAAAAGTTAGAACTTGCAACTTTTGATTATTTTGTTAATTTTTCCCACGGTATTTGGACCTTTATTAAACATACGTTTTTTATTTAATGTTTAAAAACGTTTTTGGGTGCGCTGATTTTTTTTCTTAATAAAGCTACATATTATAATAATATAGTTAAGTATTATATTATTACATATCACAAAGTTTCCGATAAAGAAACCCAATTATAATTAATTAAGACTTTTTATACACAATTTAAATAAGACGTCATAGTTTATAGTGTCACCCTGTACAGTGGAAATAAAAATGTATGTAAAGGTATTATTCTAAAAATAATAAAATTTTTCAAGATGCTTGGAGATTCTTCAAGTTGATCTAATTGTAGTATAAAGTATATAACATTAAATAACACTAATCAACTTGTATTTAATGAAATAAGATCTATATTGTCAGAAAATTTCATTGAATTGGCTTTTACCCGGTGATAATCCATTTCTAGTTAAAGGTTTGGTAACAAATATACTTATATTTCCACATTTTATAAAAAAACAAATTCTCAGATTTTTGCTATCTGCTTTATTTTAATTAATGTATAGACACGAATGGTAGAACATGCATATTATACATTTTTATTTTATGCAAATTAGCTGAGACGAGTGATTGATAGAACCTACTATACACTAAACCCCGGCACCTGCAACGATCACTTCTCGGCACGGAAGACGTGGAAGCGACGAAGATCCCATGCTTGGTTTAAATTATAAACAAGCTGAAGCAAATTCTGTAACATTTGCGTTTCGCGTTCGCCGTATCACACATTTTTAATTCTCTGTCAGTCATTTCGTAGCTTTCGTAACACCTTCACCAGCTTACCCTCCCTCTAGCCTAAAGAAGTTTCACTTCAATAATATCTTAACATGATTCACTAACACTCCGTCTTCATTAGAAGAGCTACAGTGATTGCGAAAATGTTAAAATATGATTTAAAATTGTGGAAAAAAATATGTATATTTGTTTGGTACTTACCAAACCTTTAATTGTCAGAAAAATTATACAATTTTTAGACAGTTCAAACATCAATTACTAACCCAAACTAACACGTTTATACTTAATATATTCATTAAAATGCTTAACTAATTTTGGTCATGGATTAAGTTCATTGAACAAAACGATTATATAATGCTTACATCACCTTTTGTGAAACCCTGTAGTGCTAGGAATTTTCATCGAATTTTCATCGAAACCACTTGTCGGTGTATTTAGTGCCTGGTCCTTTTATGGAAAAATGTAACTATTATGCAGATTAACAAAAAAATAATAATACAAAAATAGGTAAATAGTGGAATATTTACTTCAATAATTTTTTTTGTTATAGCCACCAAATATATCTTTCTAAAACTGAGTAACACCGAAAAATGAGAACAAAATGTTTTGATTTTCGATAAAGAACAAAGAATCTATGAGGAAATAAAGCAAAACGAAAACATCAACAGGTTACGTGATCATACAACAATTAAATTTTAATTGATTTATTAATTATTAAATATAAAGTAACAGAAAATATCTATAAAAGTTAACCAAATCTATATACGGTTTCCAACAAGTTTGTATGCCTAAATAGAATAAAACTTTAAATAACGCTCAAAATTTTATAATCGGAGCGCACGGAATAACAAAAACTAGATGAAAAGTAAGTCCGTAATCTAATTAAATAATCTCGGGATTAATTATTTTAATCCCGGAACTCTCGGGATTGTGAAATGCCTCAAAATAATACGGGATCTTGCGATTGGATTCTCTAATCTGCAGATATTCGTCGAACCATCGATGGACGAATTCTAGGTTTTTTGTTGTAATATTAGATTATATTATATACTGCAACATTCTTCTTAAAATTACACTATTACGAGTTTAATGTTTAGGTTCGTCGACGTCACGCACTGTTAAGTCTTCCTGCACGCAATAATTGATTTAGTACGACCAATTATTGTACTACATTGGGCCACGTTGACTAATTTCTTTTCCTTTAATCATCTACCCTCATTCCATTAATTCCGAACGACTTTTTCCGAATTAAAGCTGTCAGAAATCAGATCCGAATGGAGTTTGTCGAACTTGGAACTCCATGATTTATTTGTACTCTTATTATTACAAATCTTTTAAGGCTTCTTTTCCGACGGACAAAGATGAATTATCGGGGTGTCCGGACTGAATGAATAACTAATCAAGATGCCCTAGATTTTCGTGACCTAGCGGTCCGCACCAGAAAACCGGCCGGCGTACAGTGGGTAGAAATTCTAGCAATAACAAACAAATGAACAAAATCTTAAAAATAGCATATTATATTTTTTGAATAATGATCTTTATGGAATTCACCTCAAATGTTGACACTTACAAATAATTGTATAGGTCGTAGAGTATATATGGTGAAATAGGGCTTTATCATGCAATGCCGGCATTAAAAATACATATTTTACAGTTTTTATACGATATTATACTAGAATAAATTTAGCGACAGCGCTCTAGCACTAGCGAGAGTAAACCAATATCATTCTGTGTGTTAAGAGCACAAAACAATACTTTGGCGCTTTAAGGGAAAAGCTCGAGCGCATTCTTTTTTCGAACGTGACGGAAAGACTTTGCGCTCGAGTTACAAAGGTGGCTATATATATCATATATACATTCATATCATTTTATTGTAAAATTGATTTTTAAAAATCAGAACAGTTTTTATTGTTTTATCTACAACCATTTAACGATAGACTCGTAATACTTAAGTAAGAGCATTATGCTATGCATAATACATCAAGTGCAATTATAGTTACTCACATATAGTGTAAGTCTGAATCACTGATCTATACAAATGGATCAGCATAATGCATGTGTCATCTGAAGAGAAATTGATTACGCGTGGGTGAAAAAATGTGTTTGTGCGCACGATTCCCAGTCATAATTTTTGATACCTCGGCATTACTGATCAAGCGCAATAACACTCAGTCCGTCAGTCAAGTGTCTAAATCGCCAGCTGTTCAGCCACGCGGTCGATTACTGTTGATTTTCCAGGCCCGTACCGAGCTCGTAGTTTCGTAAAGTAGAATCGAATTAGTATCGATTGACGGTAAGGTAACCGGACAAACGGAATCTACGGCCTACCCCCAAGCTACGCCATTCGCTATTTGTTTTTGTTCGGTTGGGATGTGGTTTGGTTAGTTTAGTTTGCTTTGAACGCCTTCCAAGTGAGTAAGGAGTGTTTGTATGTGATTTTTGACTATATTTTTAAAAACCGATACTGCTATTTAGCTTATTGATTGAGTGATCAATTACAGATCATTACATTATGAGTATGCATACTTGTAGATATGGTTAATCTTTGTCGAAGCAAAGGCGCTATCCCGGGAATCTCCTATTTTCAGTAAGTATTAATAGTATAGGTATTAGTATTATTAAGGCGTAAACATCTAAAATATCTCTAAATAACCCTGCAATAAGCTGTATGACGTGATTTTCTAGTAGGGTTGATATCATGATAAGAGTTTTAAGATCCTTTGCAGGCCTAGGCCACTATGTGAAAATCGGCCTCTCCTATTGGTCGATCTATCTAGAAACGAGCCGTCTACAAAATAACAACTGATCAGTTAACCTCGTGTTTTTAAGAAGCGTCTAGAGATCAGGCGTAATTTTCGATGCGGCGAAACGAATCCACGTCTAAACTTCTGCCTACAAAATAACAGCTGATCAGTTAGCGAGATTTCAGTTCAAAGTGCACTTGTGAATGAGAGGCGCGTGATTGGCTAGCTACGTGAGGGGACCAGTTGTTTACAAGTCAGCAGATGGTCTAGGGGTCTGTATGGTTGGCCTTCATTTCGGCGACCCGGGTTCATATCCCGTCGGTTTTGGTTTTTTTAAAGTAAACAGTTTTTTTCTTGATTTTTGGGTTTTTCTTGGGTATTGCTTGAGTTATTAGCACTTGGTTAGTTTCCTTTTCTTGAGCCCCGGAGCGAACGAAGCGTGCGGAGGGTCATATACCTGTCAATTGCAGGTCTTTAAATCACATGCATTCACAAGTGCACTACGAACTGAAATACCGCGATCAGTTAACCTCATATTTTAAGAGGCGTCTATCAAGTGTAATTTTCGATGCGGCGAAACGAATCCATGTATCTACGTTGTAGCAAAACTTCTACAACACCTCGTTGGTGTAGTAGGCAGAGTGCTTGCCTGCCATTCCTGCGCTGCGGGTTTGATTCCCGTCGGTCGCGACAGATGTTTTGCTTATTGTTTTCTATTAACTTACCTTCTTTTCTTAATTTTCTGTTAGTTTGGGTTAGTTTTGGTTAGCACTTGGTTAGTTATTGTTGATTGAGCCCCGTAGCGAGCGAAGCGAGCGGAGGGTCATGCAAAGCCATAATAATGCCTATTATTCGTTTCGCTGCATCGAAAATTACGCCTGATCTCTAGACGCTTGTGTATTTTATTCTGTTTTGTCTGGTATTTGCTTTTAAGGCGCCAAAAGAACCCAATGAACACATATATATTCATCCATGGTATTTATCTATGATTTACTCAAATGATTTAGGCAATATATGGTGCAAACATAGTTTTTCATTGAGATTTTTACCAAATAACAATGTTTGTGCAAGTGATTGATGAGAGTTGTCTTCCAAGTGAAATTAGTAATGTACTGTGTACTGAAGAAGTTTTGAAACAAAAATCAAAATTATTATACCAAAATAAATTTATAAGTACGGACCTGCTCACGTTCTCGAATTACAATAAGCATTGTTACAGTGCGCAAACGCAATCATCCCGAGATTTGCTAGAGTTTGTTTACATTTTGACGTCGTAAATTAGCCATTTCGGTGAAGGGTTATTGCTTATCCATTGTATAGATCAGTGGTCTGAATCCGTAATAGTCAATCCGAGAGACGCAACTATGGAACCGAGATGTGTCAATAGAGGTATGTGTTAACGTCTCGATTCACGTAAATGGTAAAATGTTGCTGTCTAGTTAAGTATTTTGTATGTATAATGATGGTCGTAGATAATGTATATTTATTTATTTACTATTAATTAATGGACAAATCCCAATTTACATAGAAATATTAGGTACAATGTTCAATAGTGATAATCAAGTTAAATACCTATATAAATAGATTTTGACTGTCGATCCATGTTGCTTTTATGTCAATCTGTGCATTCTTCAGAAATTATAGAACCTACATCTAGGCAAGGAAAACTCCCTAACTGTTTGGACTTCGTTCGTGAATCTATACACATTCTTGATATTGGTGAATGAAAACCATAATTCGTCCTGTGAAAAGGCACATGAAAAGTGGCACGGAACCGCACGTTTTTTCTAGCACGTGTATACTCACCCTCGCAAGAAGATAGAGGCAGTCCAAATTGCAGTTCAACAAATTATAGTATCATATCCAAGTATGTCCTCTAGTATGGAGTATGTTAACTTGGGGTCAAAGTTAAATTTGTACCTGACATATCTCAGGAATTTATGTTGGACCTGTTCTAAACTTTTCTGATCTGGCAATTGGGAGTCCATATGGAAGAGGCATACTCAAAGTGAGGACGAACAAGGCTTGTGTAGGGCAACCTAACCGAATGAATATTTGCAAAGTGTGAATAGACTCGCTTCAAGAAACCCAAGAGATTAAGAGCCTTAAGCGAAATTTCAACAACATGCTCAGAATTGAATTTTTCCGTAAATAACATGCCAAGATCGCGAATAGGATCGACGTGTCGGTCCCAGACCTATTGAACAGCATAAGGTTACACTTCCTAACAATAAGTTCCATACCATTCATATCTGAACACAGAATAAGTCTATCAAGATCAGCCTGTAGTTTCAAACAACAATCGGTGGACGACAGTTCTTTAAAAACTTTTAATCATCTGCAAACAAGCAGAATTAGCTATGTTCCAATCAACTATATAATGATTGAATAATGGTAGTCCCAGATGAGATCCTTGAGGAACATCAAGGATGGAATTTTAATGGTTCCGGACTCAAAGTTGTTAAAATGCACTACTTGTGTTCTCTCGGTCAAGTAACTCTACAACCATGAGAACACAGCACCACCAACGCCCAGACGCTGGAGCTGGAAAATTTGCGTTTTATGATTCACTCTGTCCAACGCCTTGGAGGAATCTATGTAGATAGAATGGACCTGACTCCCACTCTCCAAGGCGCCCGTCAAATAGGTGGTGTAACACATAAGATTTAACCCGGTGGACTTCTTTGGTAGGAAACCAAATTACCCGTTCATTATTCAGGAGGAGTGACAAGTGTTCCGTTACAACAATGTTCGCAAACCATTTAGGTATTAAACTCAAAATACTTATAGACCTACAGTTTTGTATGTTGGATTTATCATCAGATTTAAAAATTGATGTAACGAAACTGGATTTCCAGCAAGAAGAAATTAAAGAGACAGTTGAAAATGTGAAACATAGGACGGGAAAGTATGAAGCTGCAGAGTGTGAGAAGCATAGGGAGCAAACCATCGGGACCAAGTTCCTTTTTTACAGTGACCAGTTTCACATAAACATCCGATATTCTTATATCATATCGAGTATCATATAGTATTTGACTCACGTATAATGAACCATAAACTATAATACACTCGGATGATTATGACCTACATTATACGCTCCTTAAATAACGTACTATTATTGCCTAATAAGTTAAAAAATCAAAAAATTTAAGCTTTTTTATTATTTAATTAATTAATAGAAAGTATACTGATTTTCTAAAAAGATTCCAGTGTGGATATGTAAGAAAATTTATAACTATCTGCATTCAACTTTATTAACACTCTAAAGCTACAAAACGGAAATGTATTAATATTCCTTAAGTTTAATGACGATGACAAAACTGATTTTTGAAGACTATGAACTGCATTATCTTTCCATCCACAACGCTTTTACAGCTAAGATTGAAAGAGTCGACATGTTTTCTGCTTCTGAGGTCTTAAGTTCAAAAATTTCCTGTACAGGGTGATCCCCTATAATGTCGCCCCCCTTTAACTTTTTTATTTTAAGTGTCTCAAAA